>VWZP01009193.1:528181-607637 GCA_013396995.1 Dicaeum eximium
AAAAAAAAAACCCTCCACGGAATGCTCAATAATAATAATAATAATAATAATATTAATAATAGAATAAAAATAAAGGTATTGATAATTTATTCTCCTGTCTCTCTCTGCTCCAAACATGGGAATGTAATTTTCAGCTCCATCATGCAAGTATTTCCTCTATGGAGAAGTCCAAAAGATTTCAAGTGGAAAATTAAATAGTTCTCCGTAAGCTACTAGAATCTACTACAAAATTATAACCTTTTTGTAGGAATATTGGTGGGGTTTTTCTCGAATGTCTTAACAAGCTGGAGCTAAAGCTGAGGCTGCTCTTCAAGGCGGGGTTTGAGATTCTGTCCCGTTTCTGTCAGCAGCGCTGGGAGCGCTCCGGGGCTCCAGCCCCGATCCCGGGATCCATCTGCGGATTCCTCAGCGCCACCTGCTGCCACTGAGAAAGCTACAGCCGCCAAGAATTCTAATTAATTTATTGGGTTTTGTTTGGATTTTTGTCTGTTTGTTGGGATTTTGTTGTTGTTGTTGTTTGCCTGTTTGTGTGGGTTTTTTTTAAATTATTATTTTTATTTTCAATTACTGCAAAGGAAGTGATTCCTGGGGAGCACAGGAGCAAACCTGCCCGGCAGGAAAGCAGCAGGGTCTGAATTCACAGCCCTGGGACCTGGATTTGTCAGCTCTGCAGTGACACCTGGACACTGATGTTATTCCCCAGCACACAGCACAGAGGGTTTCAGGCACAGCCCAAGCAGCCAAGGGCCACCACGGGTGTTAAATTCCCACTGCTCCACAGCCCCTGTGGGAGCTGCTTGTAGGAGGCAAGTAGAAATGGAAAGGTTTACTTCTTTATCCACTTCAATTAGAAAATGGGAGAATTGGGAAGAGGGCAGTGCTGACAGACTTTGGGAAGCTACAAAGCAAATAGTTAATAGGGTAACACAGGCATTATTTATAATATTTATATCTGAGATTCCCAGCTGGATAGGTATCCCAAATATTCCTGCCTGCCTATCACCATTGTATCCTGGGAATATACAGTCAAAAACAGAACAACATATCATGCCTTTTCCCTTGTCATAATCTCAGTCATTTACTGGGGCTGGATATTAAAATGTCTTTCCCTACTGCCAGGCATTTGCATACATCCATCAGCTAGATTGTATACGTGGGATGGGAGATGATTTAATGCTGCCAGGGAGGCTTAAGATGTGGATAAATGTTTTTGTAAGGATTGTTAATATTGTCATGCCAAGATTTAGGAGGCCAAAGACTTGTCCTAGACATAATGACTGGCTAAAGCAATCCTGGAAACATCCCTGTCTAGGGAAGTTGTATTTAAGAAAGATTGTAGAAAACAATATCTAGTCACAATATCTAGCAGAATAGAATTTCACTCTATTCATTTAAATCCAAATACAAAATCAAGTTTCTTGAGTGAATTTTCCCAATGCATCTGCAGTCTGAGCCTCCAAGTATTAAAAAGCTGAATATTTGCACTTCTGATCTGCCTGGATACTGGCCCAAATTAGCTTTGTGCATGCCCTGGAGCAGCTGTTCTGCATACAGGCTGGCAAAAGGGAATAGCAGGAGTAGGAGTCAGAGGGTACATACCTGGGGCTAGGACAGACATAAATTCAATAAGCATGGACAGTCTGTGGAAGTGGAAAACAAGTAGATTAATATTAATTATTGGCAATGATTTACATTTTGTGAAGAAATTACTTTTGCTGATACAGAGTTTCTCAACTACCATTTGACAGAGTTTCTCAACTACCATTTGAATACTCCTGGCTTCTTTTGGGGGAAAAGAGAAGTGCAAAATCTTGGTAGATTAAAAAATGTCATTAACTTACCACTGTACTTCCTCATCAAGAATCTTTTTACTGATATAAGCCCTGAAGATTCAGGAAATCAACTGAAAGACAAAATCACACCCTCAGAATTGTGTTCTTTGCAGTCCCTGGGTGTACATCTCTTCCTGATGCCCCACATCTGCTTGATCCTCCTTTCCACCCCACTTTGCAGCCAGGCACAAGCACCCAAATCCAGCTGAACCCAAACACCTGAATTTAGCTAAGACCTCAGATGTTTTCCTGGACTGAAGTGGTGTCTGTAGCTCAAGGCTTGGAGAGAGGCAGCATCTTACTCCTTGTGCACGATGCACTTGTTACAGAGGTGTTTAATGATTTGGAAATGCAAACAAGCTCTGGTGGTTTGAGAGATGCATGGCTGCTGTTAATGTGCTTTACCCAAGTCAGAGTTCTACTTGTTTGTCTGAGGGGGATCCACAGCAGGTCCATGTTAATTAATTCATTATTACAAGACAGAACAAGAACAAGAGAAATATCTACAATTCTCTACTGGACCCCACAAGAATCTCCCAGAAGAAATAACTACTGGCTTTACTAAACTGATTCTTATGCTAGTAACTAACAGAAAGAATGTAAAGGGATCTGAGCCTCCTTATCAATGAATTTAACATCATAAGCAGGCGCTTTTTCAATAAAATATTTACTTTTCCTACCTCTGCATGGAGAAGTATTTTGAATTAGAATAAGAGCCTGGTGCTTAAGCCACCTGTGCAGGTTCATTTGCAGCATGAGAAGTGCAGTGACTTTCCTGCAGACACTCTGTGTTAGAGCTCAGCTGGGGACCCACGTTCTTTGCTTTTTCCTGTTAATCACTGGCCTCCTCTTCTCCAGGGCATTGCCCAGACATGTCAGGATTTAATTTCTTAACAAAGAGGAAGAGATTTTTTCGTTCACAGAAGTGCGAAAACCAAACTCTTGCTGTGGCTGGAGTTTCTGTTGGGATTAAAGGATCTTGGCCAATTCACCCCTAAAGATCTACTCCATTGCTTCTTGCTACTGCATGATTTTTGTCAGGAAGAATTCATGTTTCCAGCTGGCTTTGGCTTTGTGGATGTCTGTTGAACTAAAAGTATTTTTAACATGTCACTTTATCCACAGTCCAGTGTGACTCAATTTCCATTTCAAATACAGCTCAGATCTGAGTAACCTTTTGCTTCCTCAACATTTTCAAGGAACTGTAAATTCCACTATTTAATTAATGGGTCAAAGAGGCTGAGCTGCCTTCATGCAAAATAGAACCTTACAGTGATAAATTAAAATTGCTTTCACTGTTCCAGCTTGGTAGATAGACTTGAGTGTGGCATATTCTGCTACAGAGTGCAAAACAAAGTGTGCTAAACTTAGAGAAGCAAAGGGAAATGTGATTATTACAAATGGGGGAACAATTTTTACGGTATGCAGGGACTGATTTTTAAAGGACACTTTCAAGAGTTATGATGAACTTAAATTTGATCAGCCTTAATGTTCATTCCCTTATGCTGTGCTGGCAGATATCTCTGGGTTCAGAGAGCTTTTACACACCATTTTACTCTTTTAAAAAGAGGAGGAACAAAAATACTATTTACATTAATTCTGCAGAGCAACATCATGCAATCTCCTCTGGTTCCTATAGAAGCAGCTAAGTAATGGGAAGTAATTTCCAGAATAACATGTTTGAGTATGCAGAAAGCAGCAAACAAATGAAACAATATTAATCTGAGATGCTATCAGACATATTAGGGAGAATTCTTTCAGTTTGTTGGAGACATAAAAGTCTTTCATTGGTTGCTTACTTTAGACCTCCTTTATGAAACTCTAAGCTGTGGCATGACTGGAAAGATTGAAAACCTGAATTTGAGGAAGGACATGCTGATCTCTACTTGCTTGTTTGCTTGGTCAGGTAATTTGTGTTTTGCTCTTTTCAATACAAGCTTCAGCTTTTGTGGAGTGACAGCTTTGTAATTACAATCACAGTTTGGCTCATCTGTGTTTAAAGGACTTCAGGCTTTACCTTGGTTCTCTCTCTGTGTCACAACCATCATACACCAGTGCCCGAAGCATAAAGCTAAATGCATTATCTGTTTTTCTATCAAGATAAATTATCTGTTTTCTATCAAGATGTTCAGTCTACAACTGGGGGACCTAAGTCAAAAACCTCAGCAGATGCTTGGACAGAGAAATGAAGCTGGAATGTTGTCCTGGTGATGTGGTCTGGAGGTGACCTGAGGAGCTCCCTGCCTGGGAATATCACACCACTGTGCTCCCAGAGGCTCAGCATCCTGCCAGGGAGGGACAGGAAGCACAAGGTGCTGAAGTGCTGATGCCCACTGATGCTGTCCTTCCTCTCTGGACACCTCCTGCAGCTCCTCATTTGTGGCTGCAGCCAGCAAGGTGCATTACATGTTTTCTCCTGGTTAGCAGATGGGAAGTTCAAATGTTTCCACAGGTCTGGGACTGCACTTGTGCTGGTTCTGTGTTGGTGTGGTGAGGGAATGCCAGCACAGCAGCTAGGAGTGAGGGCAGCCAGCAAAATGGAATATTTTGAGTTATTCTCAATTGAACAGGCCTCTTATTTATTGTGTGGTTTAGTCTCTTGTGCCTTTCTTTCAGTAAAATACATTCATTCCATTCTTCAAAACCCTCCTCTAACTCCCAGTGAGAGGATTCCTCGGGAGAAACAGCAGGTGAAGTTCTGACAGTGAATAATAGAAGTAATTTCCTTTGTGCATTTCAGAAACCTCAACTTAACCTGTTTTCCTTCCTCCATGCACACTCACACGTCCCATGGCTCGTGGATCCACCCCTCGGTTAAAAGTTTAAATGCTGAGCAGCAGGAGTTGACTTTAATCACCACATAAAGGCCACTGACAAACAGCTTTCCTGGTATGGATCCTGTACATGCTTTTACCTTTCCACACTGCATTTAAATTTGGAATTAACCCCACAAACCCCCCACTAATGTGAGATCCAGACTGCACTAGCTCTGCCATCTGCTAAAAGATTAACAGTGCAACCCAGGGCATCAATGACAGCAAAAGGAGGCATTGGGTTTGTGAATTGAATCCTCCTGCTGTGCCCAGGTTATGTTTATTCCCCTTTGCTGCTGGATGCAGGGGTGCTGGGGGCAGCGGTGGGTGCTGTCCTGGGTGGGGGCTGCCCTCAGCACCACAAACACAAAGCCTGGGGGCGGTTCCCTGCAGCAGCCAGCAGCGATTTCCATGACAACCAGCAAGCTGATTACTCAATTACAGCCTTCCTTTTTAAAAGTGACACGAAGCCAAGGGGACAACACATCCTCAGCTTCCCATGGTGCTTGATTTTCAAAGCACTGAGCTATGTTTAACTTTTTAATATACCTTGTGATTATGTTTGCCAACCTGGTTCTGGAGCTCTCTTTTTTAAAATTGTTATTACCTTCCTCATTATTTTGTTCCAATTGTTCTTTGAAATGCCAAGAAAGTGAAAAGCTACTTAAAACACACAGTTTTCCTTGTTGCAGGAAGCATACAGATCCAACCAACACGCAGTGAAAAGCCTTACTGGCATGGGAGGGCTGTGACAGATGCACTTTTAGGGGAGTGCTGGAGCCATGATCTATTTTGCAAAATGTGCCAGACCTGTTACAAGAAACCTCAACAGAGCTGCCCATGCTGCAGTCTCTGAAACAGAGTTTTCTCTTCATGCTGTGCAGGCTTTTCATACCTAATGTGCTCCTGTAGGTACCAGCATGCTGTTCTCAGAGCTGATGCATTTTTCATCCTTCTGTGTGAGCAGAGATTACGGGATATTTTTCTGCTACTTAAGAAAGGGGAAAAGCTGAGCATACACTTGTGATACTGGCTTTCCTTGCTTTGTTTAAATTTATAACATCAGCTGTGCACAGACTGAGGAATTCCTTTGTTTTTCTAGGGATAGAACTGCTGTTATAGCTCCTTGAGGGGCTGGTCAAGGTCTTCCCCTTGGTGGACAAGAGAGGGTTGTCCAGTGACAGATCTCCTTTACCCAGCAAAATGGAAGAGCCAAGCTAAGCCAGGGAGGAAGACAGAAGCATGGAAATAAGAAGTTGCTTTGCTGATGGCCTTGCCTGGATTCACTGGATCATAGAATAGTTTACATTGAAAAGGACACCCACAGGTCATCTCATCGAGCCCTCACTCAAAGCAGGGCCAAGTTCAAGGTTAGATCTACTTTCAAAGTTAATAGATTTTTTCCAACCAGGGAAAAGGACAGCTCAGGGCCCTTTGCAGCCAGCTCTGGAGTATTTCCATGGGCAGAAATAGCCCAGGCTCTCTGGGCCACTGTTCCAAACTGTGAGCTCCTCTTGTTTTTCAGAGTGGAAGAAGCCTGCCCATCCCTCCCAAAGAACAGAGATTTATCCAAAGTCCAACCCATTCAATGAATCCCACGGAAGACAGATGGGTATATGAGCCTTTCTGATTTCCCTAGATACTCTTAAATTGATTTGTATGGAATATAAACAGCAACAACATGGCGAGGGGAACAGAAAACCACAGCAAATGAAGTGTTCCTATGCATTTGCTCACGCCTTGCCCCTCTTCAGCATTGTTAAGCTAAACCATAGCCCTTCTCAATGAAATGATTGACTAAAACGTGCCTGATCATTTCAGCATTATTTGCTTTGCAAACTGCCTGTGTTCTTTTATTTCAAAGCCATGAAAACATAATTTGATTCTCCAGCCCACGGGAAGGAGGGGCTGAGGATGAGGTTTTCCAGTCGTGTCATTTCAGTTTGTGCTGGAGGTGTCAAACTGAGCAGCCAAGGGAGTTCTGGGAGAAGGTGCAGGGTGTGGCTGGCACAGGTGATTGTCAGGAAGGCAGGGACAAGCTCAGAACCCCAAATTGCTGCTTGCTGCAATTAGTGACTCAGTTTCCCTGCCAGGCACACTCCGGAAAGGAGAGGGAGAAGGGATCACTGGAATATCACCTGAGCCATGCTACGGAGTGACAGTAGAAACAAATGGGAATTTCAAACAGGTGACAGATCTACATGGGGTGGAGAACCTTCATTGGCTTTGGGGCCTTAGAAGATGGCTAGGGGCATGAGCTGGGTGTCCAAATGATGGGATAAATGCATCAGACAGCTGTGATGAGCTGTACCTTGTCCCCTGGCCATCTTTTCCTTAAAAAGCCACTGAGAACCAGGGCTGGGGAACCAAATCTCACTGATGAAGGACAAGTACATGTGTGCTTTAAAGGGCAGGTATGTGACTCAGGTACAGGATCTGCAGTGTCTTAGGTGGGCTGTGCATTGCAGGGTGCCACTCTGTCTCCTCTCAGAGCCTCAGACACACAAAAGGACATTTCTTCAGAGCACAAAGAGAATTTAGGCTGGGATAGCTAAACTTCCATGTGATATATGTTTGCATCATTATATCTTGGGAGAACACTTCCTTTCAATTACTCGGAGGCATGAAATTTTTTCTTCTCTGTCACTCCTGCCTTTATCCCTTCCCTTCTCCACCCTCAGTGGTAACTTCTTGCTGTGTAAAGGCATCAAATTAACAGAGACATCCCTTTCCCTTTCTCCCACCATTATTTATTTTGCAAATGGCAATGATGAATCACATAGGGGATCCATTTTCTGTGCAACAGGGTTGTGCATATGCAATTTTTCCTAGCACATCATTATTTTCTCTGGTGGTCATAAAGTCATGCTTCTGAAGATGTCTCCTGGGGATGATCAACCAGGATGCTGGATGAGATGAGCAGAGGCCTCCATTTTCATTTATTCTCTCTAGGTTTCATTTTATTTATGTATTTGTATATTTTTGAGAACGTGGAGTTTAGACAGTTTAATAGACTGGAAAAATAATTGAGAGAAAGATCCAAATATCTTTTCCCCCCTCTAGGGACACACAAGCCATTTCAATGGAAATACAAAGTGGAGAAGTTTGCACTTTTGATTAGTCCTTTGGTGATGTGGAAACCATTGTAAGGGCAGAACTCAAGGAGAAGAAGTGACAGCTGCTCTCACCTGTGACAGCCCAGGAGTGCAGCAGGACTTGTGCCAGGTAAAGCTGACACAAATGCAGGACACTGAGCAGCTCTGCAGAGCAATGCCAGTGCACTGGAAGAGAGTGCTTGGATCTCCCAGACACTCCCAAACATGAGGCATGGCTGCATGGAGGGGTCAGAAAAGAGAAACAGCAGCTCTGCAGACAAACATGGGTCAGCAGCTGTCACACAGCACAGCACTGAACTCCACAAGACCTCAAAATAACTGAGAGAGACCTCAGTCTTCCACTTGGTTTTACCTTTCCATCCTCCTTCAAACCCCACCTCACATTTCTTGATCCACGAGCTCAAACACATCCACAAGTCATTAAAATCCTCTCCTTGGCCTATTACAAATACTCTGCATTTCAGTCAGGATGTCCATAATAGGTTGGATTGGGATCTGGAGTCAGGCTGGGCTCTCCTGATTTATTAAGTGAAGCAGTCCTTGTGTCAGTCACACTCAGGTGCTGAATTTCATTCCAGTCTTGGGTAGTGAAAGAATAAATTCTCTGGCACTTTTATTGAAATATGTTTAGTGCACTTGCAGACACTCACTGAAATTCAGATTTTTCTTTACCATGTAATTTATGATCAAGGGAACAGAGCCAATGACTAATTTATTTTACCAAATAAGTCTTTAGCCTTACCATTTATGTGCATGTAATATATGTTATCATTTCTATTTTAGAAGGGTGTGATTATTCTGTAGTGCTTTCCAGCATTTATATCATCTTTGTTCTTCACCAAGTGAAGAAAACACAGAACATCCACTTGCAGAATTCATGTACCTCCAATTCCCATCATTTTCCCTAATTCAGGTGATTGCAAAACAAAGTTTAATCAGATCCCTGAAAATGGGAAGCCAGAAAATGCAGCCTGCCTCATTACTTCTATTGCCCTGACTATTAATTTGTTCTGTTTTAGGAGACTTACTTGCTGTTGTTGCAAGTTAAAACATTATTAGGGGTAAAATGCCCTCTACAATCCTGTCAGAGACAGCAGATCCTGGCAGGTACCAATGCTCTGACCTGTGTGATGCTCTGTGGGTCAGCTCCCCAAGCTGTGCAAATCAGCTCTCACTCAGAACCTCTTCATTAGGGCCTCACTAATTTCTGAAGCAAATCAAAAATCATCAGCCACTCCTAATTAGCAGATTTTTCTCCTGGGATATGACACAGAAAGGGTGGAGGAGAGAAAAGAGGGATCATCCTCAGCTGTTCAGTAGGAGCCTCAAAGAAGAATCCATTCATTCATTTAGGAGACCTGGGTGTGAACGAGCCCCTGTTGTGCTGGGGGATGCACAGACACAGGATCTGTTGCAAGGGGAGCAATTAAAACATCAAGAGGACATCAACAGGCAGTTTCTTAAAGAGATTCAGACCCCTGGAACTGGATGGATCTACAGCCAGCAAAAGAAGGTCCTGCCTTCAGCAAGCATGAGGGTGGTGGTGCCATCAGTCTTGTCCTTCCAGTGGTTCTATTCCATTTTTTGTTCCATTTTGAGAACACAAATAAAGATGGAGCAAAGGTGAGAGTTCTGCTTCTCTATCCAATAGAGTGTTTTATATAGAAAGCTGAACAAGAACACTAAATCAAACAACTCCATCTGTGTCAACACACCTGATGGCTTGAGATGGCACCACTAATGCCTGGACATTCATCATGCCTCTGGAACAGCAAGGTACCCCAAGGAATAATTCAGGGGCCTTCTCCCAGGATATTGCTCAGTGTAAAGTCAGTATTTTAATGGCTTTTCCAATGGGAATATTGCTTGTGACAGTTTCATACAGCTATAGTATTACTGCTATTTATCTTCAAACCCCTCTGATGGTGCTGTGTCCTCATGTTGCCCTTTTAGGCATTGGAATTCTTGGTCTTTACTTCCACACTGTGACAGGGAAGAGAAGGTCAAATCCATGACCCTGGGGAGAATATCTTCACAAGCAATGTCTGGAAACTGAGATGAGATGTTTTGGATGATGTCTTTGCTACCCTGTACCTATTTTCCACAGTGCTGGTCTGGCTACCATAGAGTGATCTAGATCCCAGACAACCTAATATCTTGCTCAGAGTGTCAGCAGAGTGCCTTTGGCAGGACATTTAGGTTTAGCTCAACAGTTATTCAAGTACCTGGGCATGTAATGGTTTTTTTGGTTTTGTTTTTTTTTTTTTAGCTGTAGAAGTAGACTGAGTTTGTGAAGGTGTAAGTGCAGAGGTTGCTAAATCTCTTTAACTGATGTCAGTGTCTGGGAATAGTGCTCAGCATCTGCTGTAAAACGTGCTTTTCAACAGTCTACCATTGTTGTGGGAACAAGGGGCTTATTTTAGCTTCTTTTTGCCATGTTTATATAGCCTTTGCAACAACTTACACAAGCATGAGAGTCCTTCCAGTGCTGAAAGGTGTTCTCCAATGAAGGAGACCATGGTCTCAAATGAAGGCTGATTTTCCAGTGATTCACTTCCAGTTTTGAGAGTATATTTTCTGCCTATAGAGGTACTTCAGAGAGAAGTGAGGAAAAAAGGATTTTTAATGAAATAAGTCTAGAATAAATATACCAGAACAATGCATTTTACAGCTATGTCCCTGCCTTTCATAAGGAACATAATCATATGATAACATAGCAATAAGATACAGAATTTGAGATCTGCCTTTACAAAACCATGAGGAATTGGGTTGTTCCAGAAAACCTCATGATGAACTGGCTTGAGGTTCCTTCCTTGTGGTTCTTTCTGCTATTGATTTTTCCACAGATTCTTCTTGGTGAGTTCTACCAGAAATGCTAGTTCTTTTCAGTTTGAGGAGAAGGAGAAAAAAAAGATGATTATAAATAAAGGGGGAGGGGAAAATAAGAAAATATTTAATCTTCCTTAATGATAACTTCATTATATCTTCTCATTACAGTAATTGCAGGTTTAAGTAACGATTTTCCCATTGTGCAAGCTCTGGAGAGGCTGGGAATTTAATAAACAGTTAGAATAATACCACACAATGAAGGCAAAAGGTGAAATTGCTGCTTGGTTGCATCCCTTTCAGCTAAACTGTGCAGGATCAAGGGGTCACTCAGCAGAGATAATTGTTAATGTGGCTCTGAGGGGCAGCCAGGCAGACAAACACCCCCCTGTTCCATTGGGTTGCCATTTGATTACAGCTCCAGCCCTCGATTACACTTCAGAAATGATTAATTGATTAATACTTAGACACTCACCAAAATGGACAACGAGGAGGGGACACCAAAGTGAGGCCATTGCATTCACCTGCAGGTGACCTTTGAGCCAGGAGAATTTTGTGGCTCTGTTGTGCTCCCATTAAGGGTTATTTCATTAATGTCAGGATGAGCTCAGGGCCCAGGTGTTGCACAGGGAATCAAATAACAGGAGTTCACTGCTGGCTCTGCAAAAGATTTGCTCTCACTGGAAGGCACTTAATCTCTCCCTCCTTTCATTCATCATCTGCAAAGTGATGGCAAAAGGTTGTTTTCTACAAATCCGCCTGGACAGAGCTTCCTGCAGCACAGAATCCATACACAAGACAGATTTTAGGCTGAGAAGAACTTCTGAAACTTTCAAATTTAGCAGCCAGTAATAATGCAGCTGTTAAGATGTGAGGACCTAGAGATCTATTGTAACAGTATTGATTTACAGTTTTAAGACCTGGGAGTGTGATCAAGTCTGAAACTGCCTCAAAACACAGACACCAATTTAATTTCAGCAGCAACTGGCTGGCAAGAAGGATGCTGTTACCAAACAATTTGTTTGAACCAAACAACTTTCATATCTTTTTTTTTTTCCTGGTGCTTTTGTGTGGATTCCTGGAAGCTTGAAAGCAAGCTAAGATGGATCACCATCGAGAACAAGTGTTCCATTACATTTCCCTTGCTTCTCTATATAAATATCATTAGGCAGTATTTATTTACTTATTTTTGTACTGCCTTTTAGTAACCAACATTTGAAGTTTTAAACACCTCTTAGCACTTTTTAATTTATCAAAAATGTGAAATTCCATCAGAGTATCTCTCATAGGTGCAGTAAGAGAATTTTCTGTCCCAAACATACCTAGCCCCAAATTGTTCTGTCTGAATAGCACAAATAGCTTACCTTATCCCTCTTTCTGAACTTGCTCAAGGAACCATTGCTATTTTACATAAATTACAGTTTAATATTGAAAAGCAATGCACTGAGATTTAAATATTGCTCTCCCAGCTGGAAAAGTACATTTAATTTGCAGTGGGTAAAGGTCTGCTAGCAATTAAATACTGAAACATTCATTAGGATGTTCTGGCTAGCATATAATTCTGCCCAGTCATGTTGAAAGAGCATCACTGTTATCAAGAGACAGATGCAGTCATCCCTTCATTTTGGGGAGTGTTAAAAAGAGACCCTTGATTAAATGGTGACGCACAAGAAACGCTTGGGGAGAAATCTTGAGGGTGAAACTCTACAACAGGGTGGGCACAAAGCCTCCTCCTCCCCAGGAGAGCTGTATTCAAGGTGAAGCTCCTGCCTGTGGCCTGGACCCCAGCTGCAAGGCAGCATCTCAGCAGGATCCATGGGTGACACACAGTGACGAAAATCTTTTAAATTCCTCTTGTGCTTTTACCTCTTCCTTTATCTCTGAGCCTCACAACTTGCTTTGTCTACAGTGAGAGGACTTCAGGACAAGTGACAAGTGACTGAGTGTTTGGATGCTGAAACCTGAGTTATCACTGGCCTTTCTGTGCACTGCAGGGCGATGTGTGGGTGTGCCAGAGCACCCCAGGGAGCTGGGAGCCAAATCTAGGCAATACAGGAGGGGAACACACCTGTGAGTGACAGGACACACCTCTAGCACCACCAGCACCCTCCAGTCCAAACCTGGGGAACAGGTATTATCCAGGGAATAAATCCTACGGAGGCAGGACATGAGGAGAGCCTGGAGGGGGAGATCTCACAGCGAAACCTCCTCTGTTTAAAACAAAGGCTCTTTGCTCCAGGATTGATGATCGGGGCAGTCTCTTCCCTTCCAACACATCACACTTAGTCTTAGTCTTGGAGTTTGTGCTGCTGCTTTTTGCCTGCATCCATTGCCTGCAGGTTTTCCAGCTTCTACTGCTCTGACTCTAACTCAAATTCCTTTTTCAGCTGTGACTCATAAGCACTTTGCAGTGATTTTGTAGCACAAACCCTTAAAAAGATTAAAATCTCTGGAAAATCACTACCTAAAGTTGAATGAAGCTTACAGACACAACCCTAGGGAAGGGATTACCCAGTAGTGTCTTCAGCTAGAAAGGTTCTTTGACTATGGGTATTTTTGATACAGTTTAAGTTAAAGAACTCTGAAAATCTTCTGAGCAGAATTTCAGTTATACATTTGCTAGAAACTGGCACTGTGAACTTTTCTTTCAGGGATATTGATGTTCTTACTTAAGAAAACTATGTAGAAAATTAAAGCAAAAGTAATTTGCAGCGGAGGATAAGAAACAATGAGGAATAAAGTCAATTTGGTGACAATTGGTTGTTCAGTAGCTGAATGAGATCACTGCAGGTCTGTGCTTTATGGCCCTCTGGAAGGTTACCCAGCCCAGTACCAACCACTCTGAATCAGGAGATCTCATCTCAGCAGAGGAAGGTTCTATGAGCTGGATCCTTCTCCCTCTGAACAGAGGAACTGGCTCTTGGGCCGTGCTGCCTGCAGAAGACATTTATGGCATTGTTCATGTGGGTTTGGGAGGATGCAAGGAGCAAAGCCCATAGCAATGGGAAAGCAAAGGGTCCCCCCAGCACTGAGTGCAGAAGACATGAAATTATATTATTGCAAAGGTGTGGTGCAGAGATGCCAGTGTTCAATGTCCAGTCTTGCTTTAGAAGCAACATGGATTATGCATTCTTCTTTTTCTGGGTTTGTTTTTGTGGTGTTGCTCTGGTCACTACACCCTCACCAGCCCTCCCACACCTGGCTCAGGGGAATTTATAATGGGGAAAAGAAAAAAAGGCTTTAAATTGCAATATATACTTCTAACTTTGAGCAGTGAGATCCTTTGGATGGGCTTGGGAAAACTCATCTCAGTGCCAACCCCAGGAGGATCCATTCAGCCCCATTTGTTTCTTTCTCTCCTAGTGAACCCTGCAGACCAGCACTCAGCAATTAGTGTGATTTTGCGCCCTAATTACACCATATTATTGTTATCTTTATGAAAAAGTAGACCTGCTGCAAGTCTAGAATCAGTATTCCTCCTACACTTCTCCTTAAGCTACTTTCCCTGCAGGCTCACTCTCTCTTTCCCTCGCTCTCCTGGTCTCTCTGCTTTGCTGGTAGCTTTGTTTTAGCCAGGAATATTTTTCTCACAGTCACTACTGAATGAAACCCTCTGCTTTTTGTGTCCTGTACTGGAAAGGAGAAATCTCCAGCAAAAATAGAGAGCAGCTGAGTGTGACAGGACAGGTGCAAACATTCCTGACAAAGCTATGGAATAAAAGGCAGGGAGGGGAGGAGGAAAGGATTTGCTGCTTTGCAAAGGATGCTCTGTGGAGAAGATTGTGCCTGTGAGCCACATTGGCATGAGTGTGGATGTAAAAGATATTAGCATGGGAGAGACAGAGCTAAAGGGTTCTGTGTGTACTGGAATCTCTGGGGGAAAGGGGGAATTTCCTAATTCTGGAATTAGGAATTAACTATACCTTCAATTTCCAAGAGTGTGAAGGTTTTAGTAGGAGCAGAAATGCATTCCCTGTCCATGTCCCTGTGTGTGGGGCTGCTCCTGTTCCTAGAGCCCGTGGAAAGCTCTCACCCACAACAGGCAGGTACAGAGCTGATGTCTCTGTGCCACAGACCCAGCACCTCCAGGGGGTTTCAGGCTGGGTGCCCATTTCCCACAGCACGTGCCATGGCCCTGGCCAGGAATCTCTGCTGTGCCTCTTCTGTGACCAAGCTATTGCACAAATGTTAAAAAATCTTCTAACTCTGGCTGGAGGGAATTTCTGGGTGGAAAGGAAGATGTCCAAAGAATGCAGATGCTGTGGCATAGCTGTGCAGGATGGGCTGAGCCAGAGCATGTCTGGGTTCTCTGCCTGGCAGAGCATCTGTACCTGGCTTTTTGGACCAGCAGCAGAACTGCTGAGCTACTGTGTTTGTTCACTGGCTCACCTCTGAGCTTGGCAGCTCTCTGGATGTTAATAATTCTGGATTCTCAGTTGGATACGACTGTTCATTACATAAGATTATTTTCTTCCACTCTCCAGATCCTGTTGTCACCCTTCAATGTCTGAGGGGTGCTGCCTCTCTGTCTGATCCCTGAGACCCCCACGCTGCACATGTGTGAGGGACCCTCCCTGCTCAGCCCCTGCCAGCCTCAAACACAACTGAATCACCCAGAACAATTGCTCTTGCCTTCAGCCTGAAGTGTGCTTTGGTCTTGCAGAAGGGTTTGTGAATTCACTGTCTTGTCCACTGTTCTCAATCTATTTTAAATGATGCAATCACAGAAGTGGTCAGGGAAAGGAACCATCTTTTTCTGGATTGTGGTGTAGTGCTAAAGGTTCTCCACAGAGCTCCAAAGAGACCCTGGAGTAGAAAGGACAGACCAATAACAACTTCTGCCAACAAGAGAAGCTGAGCCACGAGACAAGGATATGTTCTTAAAAATTTACTTCTACAGGGATTTGCTTCTGCAGCCCAGCTGTCAGCAGTAGCTGGGCTGTAAAGTTAATCTGTAAAGCTAAATTAGGTACGTCTGGATAGGTTGGTCATCAGTTTTTGCATCTGCAAAATACTGCAGAACAGTAGTAGCTGGTTTTGAAGGAATTCAGCCAAGAGGTTGGGAAGCTTTTGCCATTCTATCAGCCAAAATTCTGGTGTAACAATAGCTCTGTGCCTTTACAAAACACATGTTAAGAAAGTTACTAACATCACTTTAATATTCCCCTCTTGCAATTCGTTTCCTCAGTGTAAGTAAAAACCTGAGAATAAAACAACCTTTCCTAAAGGGATATCTGGGTATTTTTCAATACTATTCCAGAGGGAAGCTGAGTAGCAAATGTTGTATTTTCTTTTCCAGATCTCAATGCCCATCAAGCCTTTGAAAAGTGTATTATTTAGCTCGTTATTAATAATCTGGCTGTTAGCTTGGATTGCTAAACGAATCTGCAGAAAAATAATGTGTGTACTGCAGCTCCTCAATGTTTAGACTCATCCAAGCATTTAAGAACTGTCAAACAAAATAGGCTGCATTCAAGGGAATATACATTCATTGAAAGATTAAATTAGGTACTGCAGCAAGGCCCCCCCATTCCAGTGCAGAGGCATTTCATGCTAACAAATAACTACAGCACTATTATAACGAGACCTAGAGGCATCTGATTTCAACTCACTGCACATCTTTGCTCTCTGGGTGCCTGCAATTTTTTTTTCCCAGGCTAATGAAAGAGCAAATAGTGGTTGACATGGACGGAATTGCTCCCTTAAACAGTTTTAAAAGGTTTTGTAGTATTTCAAAGACTGTCTTCAGAGTGGCTTCCCCAACCCATACCTATGGTTTCCTCTCCATCTACTTCTTCTGAAACACTGAGAAGTTGGTGTCTCAGGGCCTGGAAACTTTTGTGCTCGAGAAGTTCTCTCTCCCTGTGCTCCCTGACATGCTCCCCAGTTTTCACTTGGCTTTTTTGTGTTTTCCCAGCCGGCAGCAAAGCCTAGATAACCTGTTCCACCTGACTTTTTAAGGTAAAATCTGTGTCTCACCTCCTTTGAGACTTGGACACAATCCCTGCTTCTTTTCTCATTATAAAATGGGTAATAACTTCTCTTTGCCCTTTAAAGTGTGGTGCCTTTAAAGGAATATTACTCCTTTCTTGCCTGTATTTGAGATCATAAACCAAAGTTCCCAGGAAAGCCAAAAGGAAAAAAAAAATCCAATTTATGGTAAGCCACAACTGTGCTTTCCAAGATGGGAATCTAACATGGCACTGTTCACACTTCCCTAATATCCAAGGCTTGGCTTTCCAGCTCTGGCTGAGCTCAGCGTAGCTACCCCTCTTAAAATGAGGGGTCTAGAAAAAGAAATCAACTTAAATGCTGCTGTAAAGAATGAGACAGCTTGTGAAAAATGTGCTATATTCAGCAATTCAGCCACTGAGCACGAGCTAAACAAATATTCATGTGGAAGCAAAAGTGTCCTGACGTGGGGCTGTGTACTTTTGCCATCCTAAATACTCTACAAATGTCTCTGAGGGAAGTATCAAAGATGCTTTATAGTACCAGACAGGTTATGAAGATGGTTCTTTACCCAGTTGGATATAGTGACTTATGTGTAAATGGAGGAGGTTGAATAACAAACACTAAATAATTTATTCAAGGAATCTCTTAAGTTTTTTTCCTGCAGCCCTCATTAGATGAGTCTGTGCACACAGGGATCGTTGTGCCTGGCTGTTGTCGGGCACTGAGAATCCAATGATGACATTTCAGAGCCTGATTGCTATTGATTCCAGGTCATTTAGGTCACTGGAAAACTTCCACTTCCCCCAGTGAAACTGAGACCAAAGAGATGCATTTTGAGATAGCATATGCACCCCATATGCAGAACACAGAGAGAGCTGTGAACATCCCAGGGCTGAAACTGCATTTACCAAGTATCAGTTTAAAGAGTCAGAAGTGATGGTGGGGATTTCCCCTGCCTGGCCTATATCCCAGCTGCAAAAATACCAGGTTTTTACAGGAAACACCATTCAGGAATGCTGTATGTGCATCTGTTTTATGGGCAAAACCTTTGTCCTGTAGCACTGTACAGGTGAGAGATGCTCTCAGCAGGCAGGGGCTGTATTGTATGCACTGAATCCAAAATACATTTGGGCAGCACAGCCCAGCCCTGGCAGGAGGCTGGGTGCTGGCAGCAGCTATATGTGCCTTAGTGTTTGAGTGCATCAAGCTCTGACAAAGGAGCAGCCAGTGCAAATCAGAGATGAACAAAATTAGGCTCTGCCATCCCATCTATGTCAACAGCCAACAGCCATTATTTTAGGGACTCCTGTTTCTCTCCGGGATGAACAGGGGAATATTTCATAAATCAGGGCTTGGTTATCAAGTGGAATGCTTGTTTCTAACCACCCCATCCTGAGGCTGCCAGGCTGTGACTGAGCTGGCACACAAATAATGCCAGAGCAGCTGAGCTGCTGCAATCCCTGACGGTGGAGCGTGGAAAGAGCCTGGTCCCTGAGGAAGATCAACCCCCAAAGCATGTTTAGTCTGTGCTCTGTGTGGATTTGGAAAGGGTGACCTTATTTACCTTTCCACTGCAGTGGACCGAGCCTCTGTGATAGAAGCCAGCCCAATCTGCAGCGCTGCCAAAGCTTTTCTGTAATATTAGAACAAAAGAGACGAGCCAGCCACAGTCTGTAGCCACCTAATTGAAAGTTTCTGAGCCTGTCAGGGCTGTTTTATCCCGGCTCTCTGGTGAAAACAGTACATTCCGAGTTTTCCCCCAATTATAGCTACCCGCGGCACCAGCAGCAGCTCCTGCAGCCGGGCTCGGTCCTCCCACGCAGCCGCTCCTCGCTGGGCTGGTGCCTCGCGATGGAGTTGCCTGGCAACAAGACTCGGCATCTTTGGGAGACAAAAGCCATTATTTCTGTCACACAGATGTGCTAATGTGATTATTGACTGGAGAGGGGCACAAACACAAGGCAGGTCAGATTCCTGATACTTGAAAATTTCCAGGCGAGGGGATTTTAAGGGAGAAAGGCAGAACACCTGAGAGAAAGGCATCAAGGTGGAGGGAGGAGGCAGGGAATTGCCAGGCACAGTGTGAGACAAGGTAAACCTACTCATAGTTTTTCCGGTAAAACAGTTCAATCAAAAAAAATATCAATAAAAAGACCAGTTTGGTGCATTTTAACTGATGAACTTGTACTGAGCCCCTGCTGGGTTCCTGCAGAAGGTCTGTGGCTGCACAGAGCTGACCCCAGTGCTTGGGGATACTGATTCTGCTGCTTTGGAAAAGCTGTTGGTACAACTGGGTGAAGAGAAGCTTCCAGGACCTTGCAGATGCGCAGCGAGTTCCAACCCCCCTGGCTAAACACTGCTGACAGAGAAATGTTCATTTCACCAGCTTCATGCTAATTTGGATCAAAACCAAATGGCAAAAAGAACCAAAAAGTTCCGCCCCCCCGCCCGCCACCTTTCTTTCAATGTTTACAAGTCACTCTAAGTAGAACCAACCAAAAATCTCCACTGTGGAAACCCCACTGTCCTTCCTCTGGGATTGGATTAGGCTGGCTCTTGTAATGCTTTTCCCTGTGCAGGTCTGTGGGAAGAGCTGTGGCTGCTCCTTGCAGGGGCTGTGGGATGCTGGATGCAGTCCCTGTCCCTGGTTTGCAGATCTGGGAAACTCCACCTCCCTCTGGCACCAGCAGAGCTGCTCCATGGCACAGGAGGGTTTGGTTGCTCTCAGGTGTAAAGGTGCTGCTCATACCTGCCCTCCTTATGCTGCCCCTGTGGGTGGGGAGGTGTTTTGATCTGTGCTCAAGTCTGAGAACAAGTTACTGTTCGTGGCTTTGCACATATTTGCACTCAAGTTAGCTTACATGAGGGCTAGGGTTGCTTGTCCTAAAAATGAGTGGCCTAGGGCTGAAGCCAGTGCATGAAATGTAGGGTTTTATTTAAACTTCTCTGCAGATCAGTTTTGTTTTTCTAAGCTAAAGAGTCTCCACAAAAATCCATGAGGCAAAATGGATTAATTGTATTGATGCAGAAGTCCCAACCCTGTAGCTGCACATTCCCAGTGAGTTGTGCTGTTGACTGTCTAACAAAGTCTGTTGTAGCTACTCACAGCTGAGGCTGACCCTGCTCATGGCCTGGATTTCTCTCTCATTAGCACTTTTTAAATGAGCAGGTAATTGATAATGCAACCAAAGCACCCAAACAAGCATCAATGCAATGAGCAGGACTGGTTAAAACTGAAAGAAAGTCATTATTCACATCATGTTTGTGCTATTTTGGCAGGTTAGGAGCCTTGCAGTGACGCTGCTGGTTTTGTTGCAGTTTCTCCTGCTTGCTGTTTTTCTAGCATAAGTTGTGCTGCTCAGAGTAATGAGGCATGACAGGCACCAGAGGAATTGTCCTCTCGGGGAAAAGGGTGGCCCAGTGCTCTTTCCCCAGCAAAATGGAATTCTAATGACCAGAGCATGAAATGTACTTTTCTGCTCTCTCAAAATGGGAATTAACAGGAGGGAGGTCAAGGCAGGAGTAACAAATGTCCCCCAGTCCCTACCTGAAGCTTAGAGCAAAATGCTGACTGAGTGCATGAAGTGTCTGTGTTAGGGCAATTATTTCTTTTCCTCTTTTCCAGTGAAATCATCTCAAATGTGTGAGAAGTAGAGACAGGAGAAAAAGTCTTTCTGGGGAGGAAAAGATGAGATTCCAGTGTTTGTCTCATTTCCAGAACGAAATTAATACTAAACCCTTAAAAGAGTCTGTGAAAAACAAAACAAGGGGACCACAATGTAGGAGATTTCTAGGGTACTTTCTTTGGCTCCTATTTTGTTTTGGCTTCCATTTCAATTTGGAATGACTTGAAAGGTGAAAATCTTTTCACTTTGTTGGAAAAAAACCCCAAAAACCACAAAACGCTTTGCCTTGTCTTGAACTGAGATATTTTTCTTCTGAATTTTCAGATTGGCCATCCAACCAAACAGAATTGGAAAAGTAAACATCTGGTTTATCCAGCCTGAAAGGTAGGTTCAAAAAGACCTCTTGAGCTCTGCATATGTATGAGATACATATATGTGTGTGTGTGTGTGTGTGTGTATATATATATATATATATATATATATAAGAGTGCAGTAGTTGAATGGAAATGAGGTGTTTCTTAGTGTTGCATCCTGAAAAGTACCCTGTGTGGATGTCTCCAAATCTTAGAGAAAGGCAAGAAAAGGATCACTGCTGTAGCTAAATTTCTATTCAGGAGAGGGGTTTGGTTTTAAGTTTTGCTTTTCCCACATAGCTGCAACTGTGGCTTGAGTGCTAGGAAGTGAAATAATCTTCAGATCAGGTATTGGGATTTTCAGTGGTGTGTGTCTCTGGGAGTGGTAGGTGAAGTGGAAAATAATATAAGGGAGCTCAGTTAAAAATAAAAGAAAGTGGATTTTTTGGTAAGTTAGAAATTGAAGGTCGGAGCCCTAAGAGGGAAGTCGAAAACATACCTGCCCTTAATGAAACATTTAAATAGAAGGATTGAACTCAAGACATGCTTCTATCCAGCAGCGAAAGAAGCTGAGAATCCCTGCTGAAGGGCTGCATCTGTTATGAAAATCATCTTCCAGCCATGGCTTCAGTCTCTTTTGCAGGAAATCAATTCCTTGGTGAAGCTACTTCTCACTTACAGTGTAAGATACAATAATAGACTAGGAGAAAAATGCATTTTTGGCACCTTTTGGCTTAACCTACTTGAAAATGAACTTCTCCAGCTTTCAAAATGAGCAAACTTCTCTGCAAGAAGGGTTGCAAGGGGAAGCCAATCTGTTTGTAGAGCAGTGGTGGAGTGTGGTAAATTCAGATCTTAAATTTTTTGGTTTATTATAAGGTTGCCACTCAGGCAAACTTCTCATTCTCCTTAATAACCATGGTGCTTTGATGGCAATTGAGTCCAGGCCTCAGGATTTGTCCATATAGCTTAACAAATCCCCACAAATATTGATTAAAACTGGAGTGAAGGTAGCAGGAGCAGCCAAAGCTGACTGCCTAATGCAGTGATTTATTACACAACACGATGCTTTTTCCTCTGGCTGCTGTGCACACAGGCTCCCAACACCAGCCCTGAATTAGAGGAATTATTCTGTTCAGACACTCAACAAATTCTGACTGATGCAAATACTTCTCACTGGAGGAACTGAGTCAAAATTTCACAAATAAACCTTTTTCCAGCCTTAATTGCTTTAAGGAGGGGAAAAAAAAAAAAAAAAAAAGAAACATTTTAACATTATTTCTGCTGGCGCCATCTGGTGATTTCCCGGCAAGGGCTCAGGCTCCCCAGCCAAATGCCAGAGCCAGCAGCTCCTCCTCAATGTGTTCCTGTGCGTGTTCCCCCAGAAGTTTCTGCCAGTCTGGAACACAGGGAGATAATTCCGGCTTTATAACTATCCACTTACTGCACAGAAATGCAAGTGGAATTCGGTTCTGTGTCATTAGTCCTCTCTCTCTCCTACTTATCTCAAGATCTCAGTGCCTCTTCCTAAATCTGATGCATAAGGATCAGCACATCCCTTCCTGAGGGGCTGTAAACATTCTTGACAATGTGGGCTGGAAAAGAAGCAGTTTTCCAGCAGAGCCCAGCTCCCAGTTTTCCAGACCCGTGCTCCTACCACCAGAGCATATTTGTTGTAATAATCTAATCTCTCCCACCATTAATTCTGCACCAGTCTCCCTGGTTTGTAAATAAAATCAAATGTCAGCCTTGCTGTAAGGAGAATGGACTGAGAGATATTCTGCTTTTAAAGGAGCCAGAAGAGTTGTGGCTTTTATTTCATGGAGGTACTGGGACAGCTGTACCTTTTTAGGTTCCCTCTGTTCCAGGCAGGAAGTTCCCCATCTCCCTCAGTACCCAGGGAAGTTTGCAAAGAACTAATCAGAAAGGTTGATAACCTCTCTCCTTTTTACCTCAATACCCAGAGAAGTGGATGTTCAGGTAAGGAAGAGAGGCACAAACAGCAGTGGTAGGGTAGAGGAGGCTCCTTTACATCCCCTGCAGGCTCACAGAAATCAGGAATGCTATGGAAAAGGCAAGGATACATGGAGCTCACAGCTAGATGCTCTATCCTTGCAGTATGGGAAGAGTTTGGGCTCCCCCATGAATAACAGTGTAAAAGAAGCATTTATCCAAAAGGAAGCAAAGATGCCCCAACAAATGGTGACCTCATTGTCTCTTGAAACAAGTAAAATGTTCCTTACTTGGACCAACAGAACGGGGAAAGAGACGGAGGAGGGTGTAGACACATTGATGCAGGTTTTCCTTTGGGTTTCCTGCTGGGGGAAATTCCCCCTGGGCCAGCTTTATGGCATCTGCACATAGGGACAAGGATGAACCCCACGGGCAGGACTCAGGAGCTGCCTGTCCTGTGCACACCACGTGCTCCAGGGTGTCCTGTGCACCTTCTTCTTCTCTAATTTCATCACAGAAGCAAGTTAGAGGGAGGTAATTTTCAACAAGCTTATCAGCATAAAGAGATGCAATGTCTAGACACCTGCCTAGGATCAGTGCAAAATTCAGGATGAGGAATTCAAGGAGAACTTGGCTCATAATAGAAATGTGGAGTAGCAGAAGTTCTGTGTGGATTTCAAGTGTAATTCAGCACATTTTGCCCTGCTGTGGCAGACACCTTTCCTCACAAGTGGGTAACTTGCATCTTCTCTTTTCTTTTGCCATGAGCTTCACTCCTACAATTTTTCTTCTTTATTCCACCAAAGAAGAGACATAAAGCACAGCCAGGATGGTTTCAAAAGCCCAAGGCTGATGTTATAAGATCAGCTGGTTTAGCAGTCACATCACAAGTACTTATTTATTTTGTAAAAGAATACAATGTATTTGTATTGAATGCTGAAGCTAAACTTCTATCATTTGTAGAAGGCTTTGTCACCAATAAATCTTTATATCATTATATGGGTGATGGTGGAGCTTCAGTAATCTTTCACAGCACAGTATCAACCACCAAAATAACTTCATCCCAGGCAGCTTCTTATACTGTTAAGAAGCAGAGCTAGTAAATGACAATATAATTCTGGTTTTGTGCTTTTTCAAGTTTTGAATATGTCCCAAAAACAGCTTTCTTTTGTAATTTAATTAGAAATATTAAACTTTAAAAAATAGTATCATTTAACATAACTGGCAGTGTTTTTCAAAAGTGCGTGGTAAGCTCCTTTTGGATACAGCATGTAGAAAAACTATGGAAAAGATTCATGTTGGTTCTTTTTTATTTTAATGACATGCAAATCATGGTTCCATTTTAGATACTTGGAAATAAGTTCCACAAGTGCTTGATTATGTTTAATAGGGGCTATGCAAGTCCTATCCGGAGGCTGGAATGCAAACCATTATAGGCAGAAGGAATGGAAAGACTGATATAGAAGCAGAAATTAAGACCTTCTTTAGTGTTTCTGCTTTCTTTGATTTATTTAACCCTACTTATACAAAGTGCAGGGCACTTGGGAAGCTTGTTTCTAGACAAGCAACACTTTTCCTCTTCAGCAGGACAATTCATCTAAACTGGCTTCAACACATTTTGATAAATGCAGCAATTTTCAGAAACACAAAGAAAGGGAAATGGAAAAGTACAATGGTATTTAACGCTTTAAAAAAAGTAATTCAGTGTGCAGCTACTACTTCTACTCTAGAAACATCTGTGACTTCAGGCTGTGGGTCACAGGTGTGTACAAGGACAGTCATATGCAGTTAAGCTCGGTGAAACTCTGACAAACATTGTCCAGGACATTTCCAATACTGCATTTTCATGATGATGATGATCATTATCTTCACTATCACAGGGAAATCAGTGTTCCTAACTCACAAAAATGTGCTCTTACACATTGGTTTGGTGAGCAAACGGGATTTTCAAGGGCAATCCAACCAGGCCTTACCAGGCAGAAGCCCATGGCAAGGGTCATTTACACAAGCATTTAATTACACTTATATTAGCAGCCATCTCCCTGGTCTCTTTTGTCTCTGTTCCACAAACCAGCTCCACCACTGAGTCCTGTGCTGCTGCAGCTGAACCCTTGCTCACGTGTCAGCAGCTCTGCAGCACCACACTCCAGAGCAGCAGTGATGGCATTGCCTTTAGCTCCACATCAAAACAAACCCCAGTGGCAGGACCCTGACATCCGTAGCACAGTGGAATTCTTGGATTTTAACCAGCCCTCTCCGTGGGATCAGCATGATCCACCACAGCACAGCTTTCCTGTTACGTGGGTGAAGTTCCTCCCAAGCCTTCTTCTGTGGACTGAAAGGCTGGCAGAACTTTATAAAGAGCCAGTGCAAGTGTTTAACATGTCCCCGATGCAGTGTCACCCCAGGGCAAAGCATCCCTTCAGCTGTCATTCCCAGTGACCCACCCACGTCTGTGTGGGCAGGGATCTCCCTGCTGAGTGCACCTCCCTGCAAGCCCAGGGCACACAGTCATTTAGGATTAAAGAGAGAAAATCTTCCTCGGTCCGATTGCTTTTCATTGTTTATGCTCACTTTTAGCCAGTAGCCTCCAAATATTAATTCAGGGGGTGGGAAGGCCATGAATAAATGCCCATTTGCTGTTTGCAGGGCTAAGTGGTTTTTCCCAAGGAGATCGTTCAGAAGCAGCACAGAGACTCAGTTAATTGCCCCTGTCTTCTGTAATAAAGCCACTTCTAATCTGGAGAGCAGCTCTGGGGCCACTGCAGTGTCCGTTCTCCTCGGTCAGAAGGGGGTGTGGGGCAGGGAGGGAGCCCAGCCCGAGTGTGCAGCTGTACCCCATCCAATTCCACATAATAGCAGCAGCCTGTAGAGCCTGCACAACTGAATGCCGGCCTGAGAGCTCATTTGCATTTTAAATGAACCTGCTGATGCCTTTGGGCAATCTTGATGGTTAATAGCTTAGCAGTAAAACATACCATTCTTTTCTCCCCTCTAAAATAAACAAACAAATACATCCAGGCATCAGAGCATCTCTTCTCTGGGTAGGTGCTTTATCTCTAGTATGAGGTCTGCATTTTAAAGCCATTCCTAGTGCTTTTAAGCACTTCTAAATCCCTAATATAGGCAGTGGCACTGGATCTTTTTGTCTCCTCATAAAAAACTAAAGAAAACAGCATCATACACACAAAAAAAAGATAAAAATCTCTTTTGCAAACATCTTGGACTCCTTATCATGATCCCCACAGAGGACAACACCACACTGCCATCCTCTTGCACAGGCAATACAGTTCCCTGTCACAGCACTTTCCTTAATACCTCAGTAATCCCTAGAGCTACTTTAAGTAAATTCCACTGGTAATGGGGAGATGAACTGACTGTTAGCAGGTTTCCCTCCGTGCACCTCGGTTCTAAACAGGATCATTGTGATGGGGATTTGACTACAAACACCCATCAGCCACGTTAGGTGAGATGAGCAAGCAGAGCTTTTTGTGATTAAGCTTTCTCTGGGAGATGCCTTCGTTGATTTACAGTGATTGCCCAGACACTGAGCTGAAGGTATTTCTGTTTGCTGCTCATCCTTGCTGCAGTTACATTTTTAGATAGCACTCATCCATCTTCCACTGGCCAAGTTTTCACCCTGTAGCTTCTCTCCACAGCCTGTATCCTGTTTCTGATTTGCTGCTGTTCCTTTCAAGGACATCTGTGTTGCAGATGAGTCTTAGGACAAATAAGCATCAAACTGCCTTCTACTTCTCAATGTAGTGGCCATGACCAGGAGGGATTGCAGAACTGCTGAGTGAAGATAATAGAAAATTTCACATTTTGCTGTTAGTCCAATACTCACAGCAAGTTGGAGAGGAATTCTTCTGTGAAAAAACTATTATAGATACACATATAGCTATGGCTGGTCAGATGATGGCAGCCCTACATCTTAAAAAGTGCCTCCAACTCCCTCAGGAAAGATGCAGGTTTAGGAGCATAACACAGATCAGATCACCTGTGGGCAGATTGAACAGTACCAGATGATGGAGTGGGAATTAAAGGAAATTGTGATGTTTCCTCTGGGAGCCACAAGAGCATGTTGCACAGCTCTCCAGAGAATTAGATGATAAAAACCAGGAAAAGGGGATGCCAGCTTGCCAGATGGGTAACAAGTTTCCTGTGCAGGTCCCCCTCGAGGCTGATCCTGTTACCCCACGTCTCAGGGGTCACCAATTTTTGCCATTGGAGTCACATCAGAGTGAATCAAGACTCTTGATTCCAATATCAGAAGGCTGATATTATTTATTAAAATGACTCCATTGTTCAGAAGGATTTGGGCTATTTCTGCCCAGGTACAGAGCTGGCATCTTGCTTCTTCAAGCTCCATACCCAAACTGCAAGAATGCCAGAAAATGTTTACAAAGTCAGAGAGACAGCAATTCTTTATATCATAGGTTGAGAAAACAAAACCACATCTCCCATATCGGGAGATAGAGCAAAAGAATGCATTTTGTCCTTGAAACACACACACAGGGAGTTGAAATCTGCAGAGAAAAAGAGCTTTCCCATGGAAGAAAAAACTCAGCAAGTTTGCATCCAAGAAACTTATAAAATGTCCAGCGACATGATCCCATGCCTTGAGCCAGCTCTTTGGAAACCTGCTGCCATGAGTGCCTCCCCCCAAGCACCTGAGGGTGCAGGGAGCACTCTGAAAGGTGCTGTTCTGAAATCCCGTGATTTCTCTGGCGTTCAGCGCTCTGAAAGGCAAATGTCAGCAGAGAGCTTTCTCCAAGAGCCACTGCAGAGGCTGACACCCTTTTGAGCTTGTCCAAAGAGCTCCTGCAAGTGGAGCTGTGCCTTATGGCAGCGGCACCGTCGCTGTGTGCTGCTGAAACGAGAGGCTTTGGTCAGGCTGTGTGGCAGGAAACCCAGTGGGAAATGCTGGCTCTGCTGTCACTGGAGCCTCCCACAGCAGATGGGCCCGACGTTTTCATGAGTCTTCTGAGAAGATGAGCTAAATGTTTTAGACCACATAAGTGCCGTGTAGGGAGGCCTCGTGTGTGTCCCCGTGCTAACGTGTCAACTTTGCCAAAGCAAGAAATACAAGGTTGGTGTTGTAAGGGAATTGAAGTGGCAAGAGAGAAGTCAGTGGAGGGTAAGGAAAAGCTTTGAAAGGGCAAAGCTGAAACACACCTCTTGGCTTCTGGCTTTCTGTGGAGGTGGGCTGAAACAGAATGGGATGGAATCAGATGCAGATTTAAAAGGGTAAAATTGTGTATAGAGCCAAATAGAGGCTGATAAGAGGCAAGGACTGGTGGAAAGTAGATGTGTGACCTGTAAGGAGATGGGTTTACAAGAGACCTATCTCCAGACAGTCTTGCAACTTATTTTCCCCCAAAATACATTTCT
Source organism: Dicaeum eximium (assembly GCA_013396995.1). NCBI lineage: Eukaryota > Metazoa > Chordata > Aves > Passeriformes > Dicaeidae > Dicaeum > Dicaeum eximium. Next base: position 556,050 of record VWZP01009193.1, read on the forward strand.
TAGTGGAGATGCCAGATTGGGAACAGCACTGGGAGCCTAGAATGTGCTAGCCTTGAAAACCAGCTTTAGCAAGAGAAGGAGAAAATAGTCTGTTTGTTTACTGGAAAGCTCTCCCAGGGCAGCAACAGTCTGCAATATTGATTAGGAATAAAGACAACACATAAAATGGGTATTAATTTGTAAGACTAAGCTTAAATGTTTTGTGAGAGTATAACATGGCACAGTTATCTGCAGCTGGTTCTTTGTGGGTGAGGAGTGCCTTCCATGTCCCCCTGCATTGCCTGCACTTTGCTCTCCCCAAACTCCTCACATTCACTTGCAGGGACTGCCCAGACAAGACCACAACTTTGGATTTTTTCCAGTTACTACCGATCTGTAGAAGCTGCAGCATATCCACCCACAGTGTGAGGATGGTATGGCACTGGGATCCAGGAGGAGTGTTTGTGTGGGCAGATGATGAGAGGACAGAGAACAACCTATTACTCACCCACAAACGAGAGTCTCTGATGGGATGTGATCTGAGAAAACAAAATTCTTGAGGAAGTGATGGAATATCAAGATGGAACACTGCGATGAGAGGTTATAAGCCATTTTTCTTTGATGCTGTCTTTTTCCTCCATGGGACAGAAACAAATGGTTCAAAGTCCCCTGTGAAGTCATCAGTTAAAGACAGAAGAAACACATCAGAATGGAATTAGACCTCATGGGCCAAAACTCAGTGTTCAGCTGAGAATTGTGAACCAACAGCAACGTTCAGTCCTGGAATCTGAGTCCTCACTGAGTCAAGAAACCAAAAATTGAATCACAGAGAGGCTGGGTCAGCACATCCACTGGCAAGCAGCTCTTGGGGCAAAATAAAGAGCACTTAACTGGATCACTGCACTTGGAACTCAGTTGGAGGGAGACACCTGGTAACTTCTCCCCCGAAAATCCACAACCTCTCCCTTTTCCCCTGAGGCCTTCAGAGCTGGTGTCCCTTTTCTGCAGGGGAAAGTTTTCTTCCTCAATTCTCCCTTTCTCTCCCAATTCATTTTTTGATCAGGAAAGTGGAAATTGGAGGAGATGTTCATCTCAGCTGCGGAAATGTTCCTGGCAGTGTAGTATCACATGCATTTGTCAGTCCTGCTCTCAGCAGCTAAAGCAAAGAGGCTCCATCACTTTTGCTATGGCAACCACTCCATGCACTTTAGTTAAACTTCACTTAACTTCTTTTCCCTTGGTGATATTCAGCTTGATTTTTCCTTCCCATGGTCAAACAGGCTGCAACAGCCACTCTGAATTCTACCTGTATGGGCAGAAATCGAAGGCTCAGCCAGCCCAGCCACTTCGACAGTGCCTAAATTAAAACATCTGCAGTGTCTCTACCTAGACAAATAAACCCAAATTAATTCAATCTTACAGAGGAAAGTTTGTTTATTCATTAAACAGAGTAAAATGGTGAGTCAATTTGTAGACACCTGGGCTGGTATCAGCCTATCACACAGACTGCAGTGTGAAACCGGCAGCACACGCTCAGAGCAAGCTAAAAAATCCCACTCTTCCATCTTTCAGACAAACAAAGAAGGAAGGAATCAATTTTAAGGTGTCTCTTTCTTTTTTTTTTGGTGAGGGGTGATGAGTCATCAAGGAACCTTCTTCAGAGTTTACCTTCTCCATCCCACTTCTGGGGGAGACTCTTTCCAAATTTCTGAAAATAAGTAACTCTTCCTGTATTCCTGTGTCAACCCCCTCCTCCCTGCCTGTGCTGGCCCTGTGACCTGTCTTGTTTGCAAGATATTCCTTATTAGAGAATGACTAATGGCACAGTGATGTCAACTGGAAAACATCCCCAAATCTCGTTATCATTGTCTGTCATCCCAAATTCGACCTGACCCTTTGGAGCCATTTTACGAAGAGGAGCACGTAAACGTATCCTGTTACTGGTGAAATAGGAAAGAAATTCAGGAACTATTAGCCTTTGAGGCACAAACTAAAAGTAGTGGCATTTCTGTTAATTCCCTTAGAGTCATTGCATTTACTTCCTGCTTTGTTGTTATTTAATCTGTTTGTACTGTTTACATTTATACATTTGAATGTCACAGGTTTGAATCTGATCCAAATCACTTCCCGATAAATCATGAGTAGCCTTGGGGAAATCAGAGGTATGCTGGGGAGTTCAGATGAAATCATAATTTCCAAAAGCTTTCTCCCCAGTGAAATTTCTCTCCCCCAGAGGATCTGGGGAATTCGTGCAGGCAGTTTAAAGCCTAGGGATTAGACTCTTTGCAATGTCCCAATCCAGTTTGTTTTACTCTTCTATCTTGTCATATTACTAGTCCACTCCTGCACAGAATTTTACCTGGTGGTAAATAGATTTCCCTGGAGTTGCAGACTGCATTGCAGCCTGGCTATTTGTAAACCTCAGGATATTTGTAAACAGAGAGACAAAGCAAGAGGTAACTGTATATATATATAGACACATACATATGCAAATCTTGTCCGCAACTTTGCTCACACCTTGAATTGCGCAGGTTTAATATTGGCTGCTGCTGAGATATTGAGATTCAGTGGCTTCGAGTCCTTAAGCAACAAATCTGAATCGTGCAGAAACCATTGCTGACAAGACTCCTGTGTGCAGGTGCTGGTGCAGTTTTCTTCCACATGACTTTGCCGATGCTGAAGGGCTCCCGGTGTTCCAGCTGTGGATTCCAAGCAGACACAGTGTCACCTAGAGGAGAAAGCTTGGCCATGCACACCGAGATTCAAAGGGAATATATTTTTTAAGGGAATAAATGTCCCAAATGAAACCAGTGTCCGTACTGATGCAATTTTCCCTTCCTCATTATCTTTCTGGGTTGTGTGTGTGCGTGGGCACAGGGCATGACATGGAGGTCTCTTGGGAAACTCCTTTGTGATAAACCATAGAGAATATCTCACTGATTTGGGTCATTTATGTCTTTCTATTATCTCCTCCTTATTTCCCTTCTCAAGAGCATGGTGAGCTAACAATAACTTTTGATACTTCAGTGCCCAGTTTGAAATGTAGAAATAGCTCAGATAGTGAATTATTCCTTTGTAATTGGAGACAAGAGCCAGCAGGAGCCAGAAGGAGGATGATTGGCTTGCATTCACATTCTCCTTCTAAAGGCCCTGCTGTTTCTTTGCCTCTACTGTACAGGAAGCAGACAAGCTGTTATTTCTCGTTGTTGAGTACAATAGGGCTTGGAAGAAATGTGTTGGGTTAATATTAACTGCCTGTATTGAAAATCTTGGCAGACTTAACTCAGTCCTGTACCTTTGCAAGATGTGATAGATAAATGAATTATTGAGCAGTTCACTGCATGGGAGGTATTTCAGCCCTGCTGTAGAATAAAAGATCTTTCCTCCATGGGCATTTCCGAGCATCGTGCTGGTTTTGGCCAAAGCTTCCTTGCGCATGTCCCTGCTGTGCAACCTCTCCTACTTTTGGAGAGCTGGTATAATTTGTCCCCACAGATGGATATATTTATTTTATAAAGCACCCAGACAACTCACTGGCATTTATACTTCTTAATGATAGGCATTAGGAGAACATTAAACATAGTGGTCCTGGGGTTAGTCGCTTGATTGCGTGTTAGGATTTCATGCCGTGTAGGAGGGGGAAATGAGGAGTAACAATAACACAGCTTCAAAATATGCTCTTCAGTGAAAGTAAGAGCAGTTCCAAAAAGGCTCTCGTGTGGGAGAGGCATTGACACAAGCCTGGCAGGAAAGGTGATCACAGTCCAAAGGGAATTGTGCCCAGGTCTTGGAAGATAAACCTCCATGAACAGGGACAACTTTGCATGAGTGAATTCTTCCCCAAGAAATGCAGATGACAAACTCATCCAGAGAGCATTTCTTGAGATACAATCAGCTGCCTCCAGACTTTGGAAACAGCGTGTTATTTAGATATTACCTCATGGGAAAAAGGGTTTAAGAGACCTTTTGTTTAAAAGTATTTGCTTTAACCAACCCAGTAATTATAGTCAGAGGGCGTGCTAGGATCACATGCAAAGGTCACAGGAACCTCACTTAGTTTAAGAAAAATAAAGGTAGTACTTGTACAAAGAAAACTGAAAAATAACAGAGCATAACCCTGATAAAAACATTCCATTCAAGTGCCAGAGTTTCAGATGTTCTGGGTTACAAATTGTCAGGATCACTGTTAGGGGACATGGAAGGTCTTGAATCTGCATGAGAGGAGAAAAGCAAGTCTAATTTTCCTGCTTCCCATTAATAGGGAGCAAATCCCAGTTCTTCATACCACTGGATCTCATCTCTGCCAGCTACCTGCTCTTGGCAGGCATTGAAGTCATGGGGTAAGTGTTCTGCTCTATAGCAGGACATATGAGTAACTCAACAAAAAAACCTTCAATTCTTACAAGATGAGAGGGCACTTTTTAATTGCTTTTTCCTATTAGAAGCCACAGAGAGTTCTTAAAGGTTAGGTTTGGCTCAGCAAGCATGAGTTCTTGCAAAGTAGCACCTCACTTATTAGCTGACATGAGAACAACTTTAATTTATATTTAGAGGACATGAGTAAGAGGTCGTATAGGCATTTCTTTGGCAAACAGAGCTATTAATCACTGTATTTATTGTAAGATTAGACACAAGGCTGAGATTTGCTGAACACGAGCTGATCACTTGCAACTTCAGTTGTTGAGAGAGGCAGATTGCAGGATTTCATGCCACTTTGGATTGGACCTTTCAAAACCAAGACTCTTTTAGAAGGTTGCAATGAGTCATTCTGAAGATGATTTGATGATTGGCTCCTGAACTGGGAGTTTCTTTGCCCAGACACTACTTGTGCTCAGTCTGTAGTTGGTGGGATTCAGTCACCTGCAGCATAATGTTTAGTCTCCATAAGAACAGCAGACCTGACTTACAGGTGTCTTTAACACCTGGTACATCTGTTCATTTTAATTCAGGATCCTCTACCCACCCAGCTGTCCCTATCCTGGTGACTTGGAAGAGTCACTCTGTGTAGGCCATAAAATCATAATTATGCAGGTGATTTCTGAGCGTTTGTGTGCAGTGGGCTACATGCAGGAGCTCCTGCAAACATGGTGGTATTTTACTACCCAGCACTTTGGTGCTGTAATTGTTCAGATAAAAGCAGATACCTGCTGAAGAAATGGAGTGAATTGGTTCAGATCTTCATACTCAGAATCATCTGACTGGGATAGACATGAGTTTGTTAATAAGAGCTCACAAAGGTTCTTCAGTTGTTATCATGGCAGGGGGAGTACACGTGTATTTTATAATAATTTGTGATCATATTCCTGGACTGGTGCATTCCTGGAGTTTAATATGTACAGGAACCCCATAACTCCTCACTCATAGCAAGCTAATTGATAGAGGGTTGGGGACTCAGCTTAACATATGACAAACCTCACATTTTGGGAAAGGGAGAAAAGTAGAGAAGAGAAATCCTATTAAGTCTTGTCCTTCACTAACACCGGACATACTGCACATCAAATCCTCTGCTTGTGTGTTAATCACCCCACTCATTAAGCAGTGGAAGCTGATTAAACAAAAGTCACTCAGAGGGTCTGATGATGGAGGCTCTGTTAAGTTCCAAAGCAGATCAAATTAGATGGCTGGATAAGTATTTGCATACATTAACAATAACTAGCCCTTTCTTTTGTAAAGATCCAGGCAATATCATTCTGGGTGAAGCATCAGGATTTTAATCATATTCTCTCGTGATTGGTTCACTTATGTTTCTAATATTGCAGGTCTAAATCTACAAACTAAGAGATGATACCTCATTAAAAAATCATGAATCAATACATGGTAGGTGTAAAGACTGATAGGAAGGTTGTCCCTTTCAAATCAACATGCATGGAACAGTTACAGCTACATTTAGTGTTGCTTTAGATTCAGGAGTCATTGAGATCTAAATCCCCAGTGACCTAGAGATTAGATGTGCTCAGTGTCCCGAGCCATCCAGACCCTCTGTTATCTGTGTGATGTATTAATGTCACAATGCATTTCAGAGCAGGGGTTATCCAATCTTGCAGTGTCATTTCAAGTTCCAGCATTATGAAAATCTGTGGTGCCAGTTCAGGTGCAGGTAGGTAAGCACCTTCAGAAGAACTATTTGTACTATTTCCTGGTGTTCCCTGTGCTGTTTCTGACCTGCTGGACATTCAGGGGTGCTGCTGAAATCTGTGGAAGCTGCATGTCTTCTGGCCCTTGTACAGGAAAGGAATGCTTCTGGCACCTCCATCACAGACCACTCAGCTGTGAGTGACTGTGGGAGGAACACTTCCCACCTTCATGCCCATCTGGAATGGGACTTTTTGCTCTGGACTGCTCACAGGCAGAGGAATAGGAGCCACTAAACAGGAAAACTTCTTTCATTACTTCCAGTATGAGAATATCTGTGTGTAATTATGGTCAAAATGTGTCACCTTTGCCAGTATAGACCCATAGTAACAGGTCTGTATTGTCCTGTGCAGCAGTGAGTTCCCACGCGTTACAAGATTTTTTTTAAATAACAGCAAAAGAAGTGACAAAAAAATGCAGCTGTTGGCTGGTACAGGCAGCAAAGTAGGGGGAAAAAAAGAGAGGAGCCATAAAGCTTTATCATTCCTTTCCTGCAGAATAAATTCAAATGCACTCTCCCCTATCAGTTTTAGGCAGACAGATGACAGATGCCTGCAGACTAGAAAGGCTCGATAATATTGCATTATTATTATGGCTCCTTTAGAGAGGATAACATTTCAACTATTACAATGACTTGCTTTGTGCTGGCTCATTGTTAACGACCTACTTTATCACTATCAGTAACCTGAATAGTGAAGCTCTCTCTGGGTTTGGTAATCGAGAATCGAGCCCCCGCTGGAGCCTCACTGCCTGGAGGTGAGGAGTGGCTTCCAACCCGTTCATTTTTCTTTCTCCTTTAAAAGCTGGTTAGGAACAGAGCAGTATCACCTCACTGGTATATACCTGAGTCTCTCTTACTGCAAAATAAACCTATGTCATGCTTCTGGGATGAAACCTCATGGAAAGTCCTGGTCTATCAGGATTTGCTGTCAGACTGCAGGTAGTTGACTCAGCCAGTAACCCCTGGCTGGTATAAAGAGCTGAGAAAACATCTTCCTGGGAGAAAAGATCCTTTTGCACCATTACCCAAAGACTAAATATCCCTGTGGGTGGGCTAATTGCTGGGCCCATCAGAGTTCAGGTTCTTTGGCCATGCTGCCCACAAAGCATCACAAGCTACTTCTTGATGCTGATGTTATCCTTTTAACACACAAATATTTTTTTCAATCTCACTATTAGGAATAAGTCTCAGCACTGAGCCTCTGTCACTGTATTTTAAGCCTGGCAATCAATAATCAGAAAACCTTACAGGCTTACCACATAACTAAATTGAAAATCTAAGGGTGGTTCTGAAATCAGATTTGAGCTGTCTCCAGTCCACTGTAGCACTTGTGTTAAGAAAGTGAGGCTGGTTACCTTCTGCCTTCAAAGAGAAACAGAAGTTCCAGATGTCTGTTTTTCTACAATAGGAGGTGTCCTTTGAAGTCTGCATGTCCCAGTGTTAAACCTGACAGACAATCTCCAAAGCAGTGTGTTACAATAAATGTAATCTTTATTCTTGTCCCCAGACACCCTCTAAATTCACACCCTCTGAATACTCAGGATGTCAAGAGATTCTTTAATTCACCTCTCTGCCCTTGGACACAGATCCATTCCCTCTTCTGAGCAGAGGTTGCAAAGTTCCCCAGTTTGATGTCACTGAACACCTCAAGGGTTCTGCTCAAAGAATCAGTGAGAGAAGAGGTGCTTTCTAGGTTATTTTTGTGTGAATTATTGGGTTCTTCTGAAATGGACAGAAAATACCATCTCAGGATCCTCCTGTCCTTATAAAGATCAGAGAGTGTGACAGTAGTTTCTACAGCAATAGAGTGAAAGCTTGGATTACCTCTTAGAGCACTGAGAATATGATCTGAACCCTAATATTCTACAGCTGAAATTCCTCCCATGCTGCAAAAGAAGAAAAGATGTTGCTACCTGGTGGTGACTCACTGTCCTATGAAATATTGTCCCACCACTGTCAGCAGGACCAGGGCATGACAAGCCACAAAAAGCAGGGTTGTTTCTGGACACAACAGAAATCCTTCCACCTCTAGGGGGGCTGGTGGAGAGGAGGCACAGTTTGAGCTGCTCCAGTTGGTCCCTCAAGCCTTTGTTTACTTTGTCACTGTATGGATCCCTTCCAAAGCACCAAGGAAAGAGAAGGTCATCGCTCATAATTGCTCATTATGAATTGTTACAGCTCCTTGAGTCCAGGCAGAGTTTGTGAGACAGTCTTTCAGCATTGGCATTATGAGATGTATTTATTCCATGTTAATTAGCGCACGCATTTGGGATTACCGAGCATCTTCGTCTTGGGATATTCGACTTCCAGAGAAGCTGCTCACCTCAGGCTAAGATATCCCCCAGTAAGCAGATTCCCACTGGGCAAAGCTCATTAATTAATCAAAAGCTCTGGATTAGCATTTTGAAGCTTGGCATGGAAGTGACCAGCTAAGAGTAGCTGAATAAAAATTAAACCCGACTGCCTCATGACAGCAGCACACAGCTGCACTCTCTCCATTTCCCTTCTGACTTCTCCATTTCCCTGTGAGGATATTCAGATTCAGCAGAATCTGTCAGGTATTCTTTCATTTCCTTCAGAAAGTCCTGGCAGTGCCTGGAAGAAAAGAGGGAGAGGGGGAATTTGGCAACACAAGGAAATGACAGTGCCAGAGGTGGCTGGAAAACACTCTCAGTCTTAAGACTCTCTCATCCTGGAGACTTCAAGAAGATTTTAAGCTCCTTAATGGGAGCAGTCTTATAGAGGGTGATATTATAGAAGTGTTTACAAGGAGAAAAGCCTTCTGTTCCAGAGAACTTACATAATGCTGACTCAGCTTGTCCGAAATGGACCTGCTGCAAACCACAGTGCCCTGGTGGGGAACTCCCAAATGCTGGCGAGCAGGAGGTGATGGGGGATTTACAGATGCTGATCACAAAGGAAGTTTTAGACCCTGCCAGTTCTATGTAGGCACAAAAATATTTCCTATACTGCTCTGTCTGCAGTAGAGTGATGGAGCTCAGCCTTGGTTTAGGAGGAGGATGAGTGTCCCACTGCAGTCAATGGAGAGAAGTTCAGCCCCTGCTGAGCCTCCTTGCACTGGCCAAAGTGAAGCTTTATACACATTCCCCAACGTGATCTCACATTCTTATGGATTGGCCTCTTCTTTAGATGACTGCTGAGAGAAGGCAGCAGTCACCTTCTGGTCTGTACTCTAGTTTTTATAGAAGGAAAACTTGAAAGTTTCAGGGGTTTCAGACAGACTTATTCCTTTTGTCCCTCATCTTAGAATCTCAGCTTCCATGACCACAGGTGGAAGGTGCAGATTTCCCTGTGAGGCCCTGGCACTCATGTCTGTGTCAGCAAAACGAGCACCGTTCCTGTTCAGCCCATGAGCGTGACCTGGCTTCTCCTTGAACTGCAAGCAAACATCTCCAGTGCTGTTTAAGGGTCCTGTGTCATGACTCCTGGCTCTGCCCAAGGCAGTCCCTGACACACCCTGCTTCAGTGCCTCAACCAAGAGAAAATCTCATATCAGACAGATGGGTGATACAGTCAAACCTCAAAAGTGACTGAGCCACTGCCTAACGAGTTTTCAGCTTAAGCAGACATGACAGATTAGGGGAGGGAAAAGACTGCTTTTCTTCCCATATCCCTCTATTCATTCCGTCAGACAGAAAAAAGAAAACCTCCACTGACCTAAAACCCAATCAAGTTTAACATTGGGCTGAGGGAGATGAGGACCTTGGTGTCAGCCCCGGCTTCTGTGACCAGGGCCAGCAGCTTGCCAGGGTTGGGATGTCCTCTAGTGGAGCTGCAGGAAAGAAACTCGGCTTTCTGGAAAGAAGCTGATAATAGCTTTCCTAAGCATTGCTTTGGCTTCCTGCAGAGAGAAGTCTGGAGAGTTCCAGATATTTTTGTCTGTTGTTAAATTCAGCACACAGTTGCCATTACGGGCCTCTCTGAGAGCCTGATCGCTCCCAGCGTGAATCCCACATTGCAGCACTGAATAAAGAGAAGTACTTGCCTTGCCTGCAAGAAGGAGAGAGATAATGCTCCTACATTTCCGTAGGGGCTGTGAAGCAGATCTGAAGGGACTGTGGTGCCAGGCTTCTCTGGGTGCTTTGAGCTCAGCTGGTGTGCAGGCACAGAGCCCTGGCTCCCTGTGAACGCCTCCCCACCTTGGGATCAAACAGTGGGTGGGGCAGGGAGTTTGGAATGAGCCCCCATCTCTAAACAGGAAGGATCTTGGTCACGTACGTGAAGCAGAAAGTTTAAGGGAAGCTCATCCTAAAGCTTGGGTCACAGCAGCACATTTCACCTGTCTGAGGTGGGAGGATAGATTTAGCCTCTGCCAGTTTTTAAAAAGGCACAGTCAATTGAAGTTGCCAAGTGTTGGGAAACACTGTAAAATTCAGCTGGTGCCTCTGTCTGAGGGGAAAGTGATGAACAACTTTGGTGTTATGTTTCTCCACAGGTGAAAAAAATAGGTGCAGCCTGAAGAAGCCAAGACTTATTTTTCACCCAAAGTGCTTAAAAATTAGTTCAGCTTGAAGTAAATGTTCCACTACCCAGTCTGCTTTGTTAGTAATGGAAGAGTAATAGAAAAAATATATTGACAGAGCTGTATCTGCAGAGTAGAGAGCAAAGCCTGCCCGTGCTCACGGGGAAGACTGTTACTGATTGCTGCAGGAGTGTTTCTCAAAATGGTTTATAAGGCATCAGCAAGTCTTTAATTTAACTCTGTGCCATTATTACATGCTGAGTGTGGTTTATTATTGTGCTAATAAACCATAAAGAAGACTCTATAACTTCATTACCACAGTCAATTGCCATGTGCAGTGTTAATTTGCCAACAGATCATTAATTGCAGTACTCGCTGCAATGCAGACGTAAAGCAAAACTATTGGGCAGAGATTCTTTTCCAGGTTCTGTTCTGCTGACAGCAGTAAGACTGAGCACACACACAAATAGCTGTGATCTGCTAGCATAAAGGCTTGGGAGAAAGTAGCCATGGAGGTTCCCAATCCCAGCAGTAGAATCATGGAATCAGAGAATAATTTGAGTTGTAAGAGACCTTTAAAGGTCACCTAGTCCCACACCCCTGCCATGGGCAGGGATATTTCAATTACATCAGGCTGCTCAGAGCCCTGTCCAACCTGACCTTGAGTGTTCCCAGCAGAGGGGTGTCCTGTGAGAAGGTGTTACCACCCCCATCATGATAAAACTTCTTTATGGCTAATCTAAATCAACACTCTTTTAGTTTAAAATCATCACCCCTTGTCCTGTTGCTACTCAAAAGTCTCTCCCCATGTTCTTAAAGCCCCTTTAAGCAGTTGAAGGCTACAATAAGGAATCCCCAGTGACTTCTGTTCCCCAGTTCTCCCAGTTCTGTTCTCTCAGTACTCCCCTAACTGACCTCTTGGCCCAATAAAGGCAGTTTTCAAATAAAACCAGATGTATTCTGATTTGAATCTTTAAAAATGCATGTTTTACACTATTTAAGGATTTCACAAGTGTAACTGAGAAGCCTCATTTTTCTGTGGGGGGAAAACCAAACCAAAATATCTCATTTGTCTGAAATAATCTCTTCGGGAAAATGCTAAACTGCATTGTTATATTTGGTCTATTTTGGGGTATCTATTTTGCCCATAAAGTGGGTCTGATCCCTCTTTATCTACTTAATGGAGAGTACCACATGCACATATATGGTTTATGTTATTGAGCCTCCCATGGTCAGCAACAGCTTAAAGTACCTTGGGAAAGCTCCTGGAGTAGGAAAATGCAATTTAATGCTGACAGAAATAAAGATGTTTACATCAGTCGAGCAATGCAAAACAAAACATTTTGCTTTTGAAATAATGGAAATGGCAAAACACCCTTGAAAATCTCTGATCCTGTGGGCAGTTCATCTTTTTCCTGATTCACAGTAAACCTGAACACTGGAATTTTTTCTGGAGATGAAATTCCAAATTGTACTCTGCTGTATCAGTGCAGTTTTTCCAGTTTCAGAGCAAAAATGTAATGGTCCTGATGCTGCATGAGATGTAGCTCTCTTTTAAAGATGCCATTACAACAGGGAATTTTTTAATGCTCACTTTCCCTGAAGATATACAGCCCCACTCAGCTCAGGTGCAAAATGGGGTTTATTAAGCTTCACAGGAAGTGATCTTTAAATTCCAATCCAGATTTGCCAGCATACTAATGTCCTGTTTGCAAAGGCTGTCTTACACTTTATTACCTGGAAATCTGAAAGGCTATAAGGTGATAAAAAATTCCTGCCAGAGGCAGTGTGGGATATTCCTTTACTTATGCACCCCAGAGGATTTATAGAGTTGGACCTGACCCAGAGAGAGATGGAAAAGGGCTCTGCAGCTCTCACCACCCTGAGGTGGCCCTGCCCCCTGTTCTGGGGAAAGATTTGGTGTCTAACTGGGAACTTTCTGTGGAATGTAACACCATGGTCATCTTTACCCTGAAGCTTGTTTCTAATTAGTAGGAATAAGGTAAGGGGGAAAATACAAGCGAGAGAGCGCCTGAAAGTTTAAGGGCTTTAATTGCCTCCCAGCTGTCAGGGTAGTAATTAAATTCATCTTGTTGACTTCAGCTTTGTTGTGATTATGTGAAATTAATCTTCAAGCACACTGATAGCTTCCATTGCTGTCTGTTTTTGTGCTGCAACCAGCAAATCCCAAACAATATGCAGAGAAGCATTGGCACGTATCTGGCAGTCACCCAACTAAAAATGTCAAGTTAGAGAAATGCAATTAAACTTTTTACCCAGTTTGCTTTTGTGCATTGTTTTTCCCCTCCTTTTTTCTCCCAACCAGGTTAAAACTATGTCTGTCTCTCTGGAAGGGCAGAAACTCAACTGACAAATCATTTGAGGAGGTCACAAAAGTCCAGCTGCAATTCTTCTCCCGATCCTTGGCTCAAGCTGGATTAGATGTAAAGGATTACTTGGAAATTTCAGCTCTCAAAGAACAAATCCCTCCTGCTTGTTAACTTTCGATTAGTGCTGTCAGCCTCCCGGTGCTGAGCATCACACACAATTAAAAGCAGTTGCTGCCCCAGAAAGCTGGAACTCAAACCCCCTGCTTAGTATGCAAATGCATTACCTGGCTTGTGCATATGTGTTAAAAATTTATGCATCAATGTAGTCAGTGAAAGCTTGCCATTAACATCAACTACTACTCTAAGCCCTTTTTATGTAAGTGAGGTGTTCATAAATATGTTCATGCATTTTACATCCCTATTTTCAGAAAAAAAAGATGTATTTTTTCCATGAATACATAAATACCCTTGTAGCTGCAGTTACTGTATTAATTAAATAACATTCACTTTTAAGCAGCAATGTACCAAGGAGTAATTGATGGGGTGGGTGCTCACATCTAGGCAGAAACAATGTTTATTATCTCTGCTTGCTGCTTTTAGCTGTGAGGTTCTGCCTATGAGAATTTGATAAAACTGCCAGCGTGATTTAGTTTTTTTCTGTTATGTTTTGATGTCATCTTTGAGAAGCCAGCAACCTCAGTAACCAAACTCTGCAGCAAGAATCACCCACTTCTCAGGGTATGAGGTAACCAGGTACCCCATGATGTGTGAGGTATTTGTGGAAAAAAAAAAACCAATGAAACCTATGTTGTGTGGACAAGAAAGCAGCAGAATAGCAGCAGAAATCAGTATTGTTTTCTCTACTGAATGTGAACACCGAGTTAATATTGTTGAGTTGCATTCACTGAACAAGTCATGAATGCCTGAACTTCCCTGCAATCAGTGTTCCCTTGTGCCTGCTTTAACAACAGAGAAACTCCATGGAGGATGCTCTTTCTTTTACCCTTGGAGTGAGCAGCTGGCACAATAAGGAACTGGGATGAAGGAGTTTGTAGTGCTGAATTTCCTGTGTCTTGGTCTCCTGTAGCAATATTCACCAGCCACTGCCAAAGGAGGACACTCAGCGGTCCCAGAGGTGCTGCACTTGTGGAAGGTACCTGGAAGCAGAGGACCCATGATGGAGAACACTGGGAAGTGCTGGGATCTAGCTGGGTCCTCTCTGACTCCCCAGAAATTTGCTCCATGGTCTGATTGACTGCTCCAGAGCTCTCTTATCTGGATATTCATCAGGTTGCTGCTCAGAGAAGGTTGTAATCAATACCTGCCTCTGCAGGCTGTGCACAAAGGTTTCACAGGATTCCTTTGGGGGTAACTATTTGACACCAGTCTGGATGATGGAGAGCCCTACTGACCCTTTTTACCACCGAGGGCCACATTCAGTCCTGTGATGCTGTGTTACAACACGTAACCCCTGTTCCTTGCCTCTAATACAGGTTATGTTGTACAGAAAATATCAACTGAGAGAGGCCAGAGCTCAATTTTCCAGAGCTTGTATTACAAGGAGAGGGTTTGCACGTGAAAGCAGCTGCTGGATGCACAGCCTGGCTGCTGATGTGGCCAACCTTTTGTTCAGTGTTTGTTGAAACCATTTGTTTCCCTGAATCCTACTGGGTATTGCCTTGCAGTCTAAATTTGCAGAAGTCCCAGAACAAACTAAAAATGCTGGGGTATTTTTACCCTTCTGGAAACCGAGAATTCTTAATAAGCTGAGTATTATCCATGATTAATTCCACTGCCATTCCACACACCAGGCAAGCATCCCAAACCACAGGCTTGTGCTCTAGCTTAGGGCAACTCTTGGCCTTGCTGTTTGTCAGCTGGCCCTGGAGGGAAGAGCCATGAGGAATTACTGCCAACACTTGTAACACTGCAGGACAGGAGTCTCCACCAGCAGAAAGAGATGAGACTGGCATCTCAGAGAAATCTTCTTTCCTTCATTGACTGCATCATCCAAAAGTTCTCGTTTGGATTTCAGAGGGAAACTTATCCATGTGGGGAGCAGCATTAGATCTATAGGTAAAGCTCTAAGAGAGGATAGTAAAGTACTAGAGTTTTGGGAAGCTTAGTTAAAGTCCCTGTATCAAGGAAGGTCAAGTGTGCTCTGTTAGGGCAATCTGACCTGGCTCCTTTCCCAGAAAACCTGATCTGTTTAACTGGAGTGTCTAAGGAGCCTAATTGCTGGAAGCTGCCTCTGCAGCCTGTGGACAGAACCTGTGAAAACAAGGAATAACCCACCTAAGGTATGGTATAAGAAGAATAGAAATTAATTGAAATGTGAAGTAAGGCACAGTGTGGAGGATGAGGGTAGTGAGGGAGGACAAACCAAAGTGTGTTGTGTTCTGAAGGAAGTGCTGAGGTTCCTGGAGTTCATTGTCCCAAGACCTGCTGATGCCTCATTCAGCAGAACTTGCCCCAGGCACGTGGATGGGTTTGGCTCATCTCTAAGATCCCTGAGAAAATAAATTGCAGGCTTGGGGTACAACCTAACTGTTCATTTTATGACCAAAACTAATTTCCTCATACGATTCAACTAAGCTCAGTTGAAAGTCCTCTGGTAAGTGCAGCCACCACAGAAGTTTCCTTAGGTTACAACTCTGAAACCTCATACCTGCTCCACAAACAAGCTTTTCCACACTGCAGGTGGATCCTGGGATCTTCTGGGTTATGAGGATCTTAAATACAGATTCCCCCATACAAGGCTTTTTCTCCCTGCCTTGTTAAAAAACAGGAAAATTGCCAACCCTAAATTTAACCCCAAGGTTAACTTTTTAACCCCAATTTCTTTCAGAACTATTTATTTTAGACTGCTCTATTATATTTTGAGCAGTGCTGACATGCAATAGCTCTGGAATAGCAAAATGTCTTGCAACCATGGTAACACAATGTACTCATTGGAAAGTTTTCTGATATTAAAAAAATCATTTTGCCACAATCTTGCCCATTAGATTTCCTATGATATTCCAAGGCCTTTTGTTTGAATGCACAGAAGCTTTGAATGATCAGGATATATTGCAGACAATCACTCTGACATGATACACAGCATTTGCCCGTGGAGCACATGACAGAAAAAAGCCCAAAGGAATCTGCTTTTGAAAGCTATCAAGCTGGAAAAATTGGAACTATCATCATTAAATGGTGCTTTTGTTCTGGTCCATTGTAGAATTCCCTTGCTTCAGATACAAATACAGATAATAAAAAGTGTTTTTATAAATACATTAGCAACAAAAGGAGAGCCAAGGAAAATCTCATCCTTTTTTGGACACAGTGGGGAGCATTGTCACCAAGGATGAGGAAAAGCCTGAAGGACTGGGCAATTCCTCTCCACTTTTTCACTTTGTTACCCTTTCTCTCCGTGGGATAGAATTCCTGCTTGCTGAAATCACCACTTTCTCCTCTGTAAATATTACCCACAGTTTACCTCTCTCCATTATCACTGTCTCTCTTCTGAATTTATATCTAATCTTACTCTTTTGCTCCTGTATTATGCCAAATTAAAATCTCCTAAGTACATGAAAAGTGGTGACTGTAATGCCTGAGTAAAAATTAATAAAGCCAGGAGAGAACATGAAATCAATAATCTGATTCTGACAGCTTGCTTTGTCTCTGTGGCCAGGCTCTGAGGATGTACTAGTGTTTCCCTCTGTTTAAAATTAATTGAACTATTTTATCATATCAGATAAGAGTGCACTCTTTGTGCTATTGAAGTGATAATTATGACATGATAATTACAGGCTGTGGCCAGCATGGTTCTGTGAATGAGTCAGCACAGGCAATTAGTTTGAGACAGCAACTTTGTGTGAATGTGTCCCTACAGACAGAGCTAAAGGATGGTCTGGCTGCTTATTATCTCTGTTCCTCAAGCTTCCTTATCCACAGGAGGCTAAGGTTTTTTTAATGGTTGTGGTGGTTTTGGGAGGGAACTGGGGGGGTTTGTTACTGGTTTTGTTTCCAGTTTGGCCAATCTGTTTGTATAAACATAATGACTGCAGGAATCAGAGACAGAAGAAGACAGCAACGGGGCCAGTCCCTAAGGCTGTGGGTTCTGAGCTCTGTGATGGTGTCCTTTGAGGAATTCTGTTTGATGCCAGGACAGTTTGGGCTCCCCATGCCTGCTGCATCTTAGCGTGACTCCGTTAAAGCCGATCCACCTCCAGTTTCCTAAATCATCCTTCACTGTGATTTCCTGCCGACAAGCCTGTGCCCCCCTGAGCCCACTGAAAAGCCTAAAGAATGTCCTGCAGGAAGGAAGACAAAATACTTGTCAGCAGAAAAGGCTAGAAGCATCAAATGTTGCTGAAGAGCTGCTTGGTTTTGGCCAGCTCAAGGCACGAGGGTATTTCATCCCAAGGCACTCACAGTCTGAACCAGGAGACAAGGCAAGCAGAGACATGTGCAGATAATGAAAGAATGAAACAGTTTTGGGAGATGGGAGAGAGTGCAGGGAAGTAAACTTGTTGGATTATTTTCTCCTAGAGGGAAGGTAGGAAAGGAGGGGGTTGTTTGATTTGAGTTCTTGCCCTCTATGGTCCCAGGTGAAAAGAGGAATAATCCTCATCTCAGAACACATCAGTAATTCGTTGCCATAAATAACCCCCAGGGCAAAAAACTGAAGAATGAAGAGAAAACACAACAAGGAACAGCTGCTGACTAAGGGAACATCATCCATCCTGTCAGCTGATTAGACAGTGGGATCATTATCATTATCATATCACAATCATTATGGGATTGTGCAATTAAAGATGATGCCTGTCAGTGTGATCCCACAGAGCTGCTTTAGGGACACCTCTCCTTGCTTTACAGGGCTCAAGCTTGCAACCCTAATTTTCTTTGGCTCTGTGTGTAATTATATCTTATCTGTATTATTCATTTATCACAATGTTTATTTCAAAGCTGCTTCCACCTTAGGTATGCCAATATGAATGTGATAAGATCAGGCCAGATCCCAGGCAGCAAAAATGGAGAGGGCATATTTTTATTCCTTGAATGCTGTGGTGTGGCACCATCTGTGAAATTTCATGAAAGTTGCCCCTGCCTCATCCCTGATCCCTGGTGGATGTGATGAGCTACAAGGAATTGTCAGCAGGAAGTGTTTCTGTGGAGCGCGTTCCCTCCTGATAAAAGGAACCAACACATCAACACATGTACAAGTCACTATTAGGTCTGGATTTGGAGTTCAGGAGACAGATGCTCTCTCATATCCCAGTGCTCCGTGGAATTCTGCAAACACCAGCTGAGAATGTGATTCATAGAAAACCAGGGGCCTGTCCTGTGGCTTGTAGGAGAGAAAAATTGTGTCCTGTAACCTGCAAAAGAAAGGCATTTTTATTTATTGGGAAAGGCCATGTTGGCTAGAGGATAAACATGTGCTGTGCTTGTGTTTTGCAGGTCAAAAGGAAATTGGAAATATTGTCCCATGCAGCCTAAGTGACACCTGTTTGAGTGGCACCCAGCAGAACTCCTGGACAGGTAGTGCCTGGCCTAAACTCAGTTGTAAGAATAGCTAAAAGATCAATGTCAATACATATTTTTTAATTAGGAATTACATTATTTTTCTTTTGTTCTCTTCATGTGGCAGCTATACCTTTGTAAACACCCTCTCCCCTCTTCTTCCCCCGCTGACTATCAGAGAAAATAGTTGGACTTGAAGGCCAGACACATCTTCAGGAGCATTTTCCCTTCACTTACGTAACTGGATATGAATATTGATAATTGCTATCTCTGACACTCTTCTTGGTAACAGGTTTCAACCTGCAAAAGAATCCAAAATACCATGCATAAAATCCTAAATATTAAAATTCCTAGTCTCTGCCAAAAATAATGTTTCTAGCTTTCCAGTTTCTTTACCTGAACAAATATTAAGAAATAGTAGAACAAGAGAAATGCTGGCTGGAGAGGACCTCTGGTGGTCAGTAACTCGAATTCCCATTTGGAGCAGGAATTTTGCCAGCAGAGCCAATAAAGGAAGCTGTTATAAAGCAGAGATGCTCCCCACTTGTGTTTTTAATTATGTATGGCCATTCACTTCCTACAACAAAGCAGGTTTCTGTGTTCCTGGGGAAACCACGGCCCAGGAGCAGAGTGCAGCAGTGCAGGGCTTGGCAGGGAAGGAGCTCTGAGCTGAGAACAGTGGGGCACCACAGCCAGAAAGGTGGCTAGCACCTGAAGGGGGGTTTGTAGCCCAGCCCTGCTGTCCTGGTGGTTGGAATCAGCAGAAAAAGCTGCTCCATGTTGGTGTCCCACAGCAGGGATGTCAGGATAGGCATTCAGGGTGTCCCCATCATCTCTGATCCTGTGGGATATGGCTGGAAGGTCAAAATTAACAGCTGAAGTTATTTTGGCCAAGATTTTGTTAAGGGAAAGGTAACTGATGTTAAATGTCATTTGTTGATTTGCACCAATGTATGTTTTTCTGAGAGTGAGAGTGGTGCTGAAAGCCCAGCAGGACCAGGAAGTGAACCAAAATGTCTGTACACAGGGCTAACGTTTCATAGGGCCACTGACAAAAGTGGAGAAAAGTAAATTAAAATATTACACTGAAAAAGAAGCTGTACAGTTGGGACTGTGCAGTGTGAGGCTACTTGCTCTGACTTCAACTTAGTGTGAAATCCAACCTATAAATGTGATCCAAGTTCCTCTCATTATGAGAGAAGGAAAGCAGGACATATGGTCCCAATGATGCCCTGAATGAGATCGCTGGAGAACCACTGAAATAACCTAAGCTTTGTTTGTGCAGTTTGAATAACGTTTCCCAAACAATCTATCCTACAATGACATCTGGTGGTTGTTTTCTGTGACAGGAGATTTCTTGCAGAGTTATCCTGCCAGGAGTTGCCTGGGGGTGAATATTCCAGGGGCAATAATTCCCTGGGGTTCTACATTTGGGGAAAAACTGGAGAACACTGAGGCCTGTTCCCTGCTCCTGGCAGCAGCCTGGTGCCCACCCAGGAGCTGGTGATGCCCAGGATTTGCCTAACCCAGGAGAATCTGCAGGGAGCCCAGGGGTTCTCCTCTCCCCCTCACTCTGCTCTCACGCTCAGGGCAGCACTCCTGTGCTCCTTGGATGCCTGGACAGGACCCATGGCCATCAAGGTGGATATTTGGGCACCTGTGGCTATCACAGGTGGTCTGCTGGCCACCAGGTGGAACCCAAGCCATGTCTGGCTTCTCAAATTCTCGCTGCCAAAAGCTCCTTTCAGAATTTGAGGGCAACTCAGTGCTCTTCAGTGGGTTTTGTCCTTCTGGGTGCTTCCCTGTGCCCCCCAGGTCCTCAGGAGGAAATGCCCAAGGGAAAATTTTGCAGGCAGCAGAAAGACATGAATTTTCAAAACTGATTGGTGGAAGGGGTAACATGAATGAATTTCATGGATTTTGGTCCATATTAAAGTGAGGCAGCAAAGCAACAGCTAAGCCCTGGCAGCTCTTGGTGTCAAGTGTTGCCTTATTTCTTGGGGAAAAGAGCAGAAAACTGCTGAGCTTGGTCTGTAAAGGTCTCAGTCACACAGTCAGGGTCCTGGGGTGGATTGCTGCCTGATATTCAGCATATTCAAACCCAGCATTATTAATTAAAATTGTTTCAGTTAAACTTCAAACTTCAAACTAAATTCTTCCTATTGATATCCTCTCAGTAGATCCTCAAAGGTTTTTGCCTTGGAAATTCACTGGTTAATGCTGGGAACAGCTAGTGGTGGTTAGTACCGACTTTTGTTTGCTACAAAATTATTTTTATTGCGTCTAGATATTACAAAAGACTTGGGGGATTTTTGTCAAGCGTGTGTTCTTATAAAAAAAAATTAATAGAATTTTGGTTGTGGGTTTTGTTTTGGTTTGGTTTGGTTTTTTTGGGGTTTTTGGGGGCTTTTTTGGGGGCTTTTTTTTTTCCCTGTGGCCTTTTAAAGACTTGGAAACTGCTAGGAAAAATGGTGTGTGTGTGTATATAAGATATAGATATAGATAGATAGATAGATAGATAGATAGATAGATAGATAGATAGATATGTATATATGTATATGTGAAATGTGTATATATATGTATATATGTATGTGTGTTTGTGTATATCCCATTTAAAAAAAATATTTTGGGAAGTGTGTACAGATACACTTTTCAGCCTTTCTCCTAGGGTTAAGAAGGACCTCCCACTTGCCAGAGCAGGGTGAGGATGCAGCAGCTGCTGCTGTTTTTGCTTCAGGATTGTGCAGGCTCCCTCCAGAGAAGGTATATCCACAGCAGCTCACACATTTGGGACCCCTATAGCTCTGCTGCTACTGCTGCAGCTCTTTTCCCTTTGTTTCCTTGCCAGGACCAGCAATTTTGTGCTTTTATTGCTCCCCTCAGAGAAGGAGCCCAGAGTCAGCCCATGAAGATCACACATGGTTAACACTCTATGGCTTGTTGACTCACACATGGAAAATAATTTCTAAATATCTCTATACTCTTTAATATACTGTTTCTTCTCATTACTGGCACTGAGAGAGTATCTGTGATTCCTGCTGAAATCCCTGGCTGCTCAGGATGCACCACGGGTGCCCTGCTCAGCATCTCAAAAATCTTTATAATCTTTATCTACTTCGCTCTGATGTTTGCTCTTGTTTATTTGCAGTGGTGTCATGTCACTGAGCTATCAGGATCTGAACTCATTTCTTTCATGGTTTAACACTCTAAATGTGTGTTATCAATGATGCATAAGATGCCATAACCCAGCTCTACCATCTGTCTGCTGGCTGGGGAGGGGAGCATTAGGATGTTTCACCAGCAAGTGCCACAGTGTATTGCTTCAACATCAACACCAGTGTGAGTTTTGTTCTCTTGTTCTTTTTAAAAAAACTGTTGTTCTTGCATTAAAATTGGACCTAATTAGGGCAAGCAACTTGAAATCAAATATTTCCTTTACAGACCAGTGAATATTTTCTAATTGATGTAAAATTTGAGCAGAGTGTATTTTCATTTTTCTTGAAGGGGAGTTGCCTTTGTTGACCTTGCATGTTCTTCTCTCCCCTTAAAGGAAATACATGACTTGAAGCCACAGTGTTGGAAAACCACATTGATTGGAAAGTGTGGTGCTCCCCTGTCCCTGCCTGTCTCACAGGTGGTTTCTTAGTGTGACATTTCCTTTCCTGAGGTGTCCTGAGAGCCAGAGCAGGATTAGGGCTCTGACAGCCCAGCTCTCTCACCTCACAACAGCTTTCCCACTTTTCCTGAGGGTTCCAGCCTTGTGCCTGAGGCTGTCTCTGCAGGGAGATGGCAGAGCAGGACGTGTGTCACCTCTGCACTTTTGGCTGCGCAGGACCAGCTCCAGCCCCCTCTGGAGAGGGTTTGTGTCAGCTGAGGGAGCAGCTCATGTTCATTTCTGCAGCACCTTGTACAGGGCAGCAGCTTCTGGCAGTGACAGATGTGACTTCACTGTCCTGCCCAGAGCAGCACCCCTGGCACCTCTGCACCCTTTGTGTCAGTGCCACTGAATTAACTCGAGCTCTGCTTTCAGCTTGTCCCCTTCCAGGTAAGTGCAGAAGTGAGTGACAGGCACGAGATGATACAAATGAATTTTTTTATAATGGCAAAAAGATTCGGGAATCTACAGCAAAAGCGGTTGGATATTGTATAGAATGAAATGAATATGCAGAAGGGTAACAGATTGTATGGGGAGATTTTTCTGTGTGTAAAATCACTCATTTCCCAGGCACCAGTTAGCAGAAGCCTCATCCCTCTCAGTGAGTGGCATCAGTGTCACCATCTGCTCCCTGGTGCTGCCACTGCACAATGGCCTCGCTGTTCTCAGCCTTCCAGAAAAGTCAATTGCTTGAAATACAATTTTAAAAAGCCATTCTACTACTTTTCAAACTATGTCCAAAAAGAAGTGGGTAGGAATGAAAAGTTTTAGCGGGAATGGTGAGAAATAATCAGGAAACACTGATAACACACTGGAGTGCTGCTGGAGAGAAAAGAGCCAGCAGTAGCCCCAAGCAGTCCAGGCAATCATTTCCCCCCTGTGGATTGAATTTATTTACACTTTTCTGTGCTTGTGTTGAGCCAAGCTAGAGCAGCTGAGCTACCTGGTGTGGTCAGTCCTCCTCTGCACTCAGCTAAATCCGGTTTTGGGGGAAATGGAGATTTATTTCAGCTGTTTTGTGAGTACCATACCTAAACTCAAGCATTACCTGCACAAAACCTGGGCACAGCCTCCAGCCCTTTCTGCCTCACTGTTCCAGCTGCATTCTCACGTTCAGCAGCAATCTGAAATTAATTCAGAGTCTGAAGGAGTGGGTGGGAGGTTTGCTGAGAAGCTGTGAATGGCCCCACTGCAGTCTTGGGTTTATGACATAAGAAGACAGTGATTAAGTTCCATTTTCATAGGACAAAACACTTCAAGTATTTCATTGCCAGCAAATTTTGAGCCTTCGGGGAAAATTTTAAAAAGATATTTCTACTGAGAAATACAGATTTTACTTTGTTGCTACTGTTGTCACTGTGGACTAATATTGCTCAGCTAAGAAATACCTCAGATAGGAAAATTTAGTTTTAAGGTCAAATGTTTATTTGTTATCAAATAGATAAGGAGAAAATAAAAGTAAGGTTCCTGAAGAGGGGAAGGATCTGATTGTCCATAACAAAAAATCTCTGATGTGTTCAGGTTGGAAGTGGCCATGAACCAGCACCTCCAGAACCTGAATTTTCAGCTTTGGAAGAGCAAAATAACAACTTGAGTGAAGGCTCTGGAAAAGCAGTAAATGAACTTTCTGTCAGGGTGTGAGAATCAAGTAGGGAAAAGGAAGGGGATGTGTTGCCTTAGACACTCAGAAATGTGATTTATTAACAGATCTCTGACAGTGAACTGGATCTGCCAGGTAGTTCTCTTACCTCAAAAAAACAGTATGTGTTTCTTCTTTCTGGTAAGTCAATGATGTGAATATTTTTGGTTTGTTTTGTGTCAAAATGAGATTCTTATTTCCATTTTGATTATGTAAAAAACATGGGTTGCTCTATGAATTATTATGAATTATTACTTTAAATCAATATTTATTGGGCTTTTTAGTGTTAAGAGTGCTTTTGTCTGTATAGTCAAAGAAAGAAGGAAATGTTGAGAACACCTGCTCCTGCTAAAAATAATGGTTCAATAATCAATGGAAAAATGGGAGGTTTTTAGCAGGTTAGACTGGAAAACCCTCATTAAGGAATATTTCACAGGCTGTGGAAGCAGGAGTTATTGGGGCAGGCTGTCTCGGGATGATGTGGGAATTGAACTGAGCTAAGAAAAGGCCCCTCTGTACTGAGCTATTAACTTGAAGAAAAGAAGAGTTGCTCCCACTGGATTTGATTATGGAGCTGGTGCTTTGGTTTTACTCCTACTGTTGGTTTTCTAGACCTCTAAAATGAGAAAATATGAAAGACTTCTTTTAGTTGCTGTTTCTAGCAAGACAGAAATATTTATTTCAGTTTGAATCAAACAAAATCATGCTTGTACCATCTTGTAAAGCCATGATCCCTGGGCAGTTGTGGGTCTGCCAATCTGCATGTCCAGCAAGAGTGAGAGGAGTAGCCAGATTAATGCAATTACACTGTAAATTACACTGAATGGCTGAGCTCTAATGGTAAATGTTCATCCTCCTGATGGGGCAATTTTTATAAGCAAAACAGGCAACAACCCATCCTGGGTTGGGTAAGTCTAGGGGTGCTGGACTTGAACAGGAAATTGTGCTCACTCTGTAGCAGCTCTGAATCACCACAGCTCTCTGTCATCCTGATTGATCAAGAAATTACTGAGACTGGAAGCCTTCAATTTCCAATCCATACCTGTAGTGCCACGAGAATTTTCTCTGGATTCAGCACCACAATTTAGCACAGCAGCACACCACTGGAAGAAAATGATTTGCTGATTTAAAGGTCTGAACTTCACAGCAGCAGCCCAGATAATATTTCCTGAAAGTGGTGTTGAACCATAGACAGGCACATTGTGTTGTCTGTAGGGCACTGTCTCATCTGGAAACACCCATTTCATAGCAGTTGCACAATTAATAGGTATATTCCCAAATAACTCTTTGTCTGAATATTTTAACCTTTTTAAAAATGTTTTTTTAAATACTATTTGCTTCCTTAAAATTTGCCTAACACATTTTAAGTCACACAGCGCCTTCCAGGATGGAAAGGATCCCCCAAAACCATCACAGTTGTGTTCCTCTCTGCACAAGCATCTCTGTGCAGCTCCTCCTGCCCCCATGGTGAGCAACCTCAGTGTCCACTGGGGAAGCCTCAGCTGGCCTCATTTCCAGTCTGTTTGACCCAGAGTGACTCAGAGCAATCAGCCCTTTAGCAATTCATTTCCCCATGCCTTGCCCCAGGCCGGCAGTGCCGCAATTCCAGCAGCAGTGGAGCATCCAGGGGATGCCCAGGGTGCCTGACCATGGGGAATGTGCTGGCCCACAGCCCCCTGCCTGCTCACCCCAGCCCTGCTCATCAGGGCTGAGTCACTGCCTCCACTTTTCTTCATGTAGCTCTTGCCAGTGCCTGGCTTTAATTTTGTTTTTAAAAGAATTCATTTAGCTGCATCTCAAGGCGTGTTGTATTTCCACCTGAAGAGTTGGGAACACTCACATTTGTATTTCTGTTATTCATTCTGGAGGTCCTCAGTTCTCAGGGGAACTGGATTCATGTAATCAGGAGAGTGTGACCAAAGACTGAGGCAGCACTGCTCCAGGAAAGATGTCTTGCCTAAAGGTATTGATAGTAGACCTGCACAGGAATTAGCAAATATTTTCGAGCTCTAAAAATGGCTGAAGTTGTTCCCCAGCTTTTCTGAGTTTTGAGATTTTTCATTTGGCTTTTTTTCCCGTTTGTTTGGGGTTACATTTATTCTGAAGTTGGACAGGCTCTAGGGAGCCAATTAAGATTTGTAAAAGAATAGAAACATTTGCTGATGCCTTTAGTAGGGCCAGGGGTATCCTGAGATAGTTTCTGTGTTTCTGGAGGTCATTATCTGGATACAGAAGTTGATTTTTTCCTTTGCATCACAGATGAAAACGAGGATGTCCCATTCCCCACTCAGGAATCTCACAGATCTCTTTGTCCCATATCAGGAAAAGGCCAGTCAGGAGGGTGAGCACCCTCTGTGCCAGCTCCACCTGGTGATCTCTGGGGGGGCTGTGGAAGGAACAGAGTTTTCCATGTCCCTGCTGGGCAACCAACACCTTCCTACTGAATCCTCTCTTGCCATCACAAAGTCTGTTACTATCTAGTCAGGAAAGGAGATTCATAAACAATTAAAAAATATATTTATGATGGAACTACCATCTCTTCTACTCTGACACTGCTGTCCACGGATGGTCTTCTGAAGTATTTTTTAAATTTTAATCAATAGTGCATATAACTGCCCTCTATTAATACACCACGGGTGATTGCCATGGAGCAGTTTATAAATTGCAAAAATTGCAGAATAGCTATTAACTGCTAAATACTATGAAAATGGTAGAGTTTGGGGGAAGACAAGCTGCAGTGTAAAGTATAAAGAAATTAATTTGTTTTTTCTGCAAAAGGGAAGTTAAAAGGAAAAGACACATCTGTGGTGGAGGACACAGGTAAATTTAGGCTGAAGGAGGGGAGAACCCCAGAGCCAGCTCAGTGTACCTTCCCTCACACATTTTAAGTAACACTCCAGTCCCAGGTTTACTGCTAAACTATGAAAACCTCCCCCAAACCTTCCAGAAAATGGACTTTCCTGTTATTCTGGCACTGGGGGAGAGGCACAGGGGTGAAAGGGAGGAGGACACAGGTGACAGGACAGCCCTGAAGGCACCTGTGACTGCCAGAGCCCTGCTGGGGCAGGGAAACCAGCCATCAATAATTCAGTGTATTTTACCTTGCTGCAGTGGAAGAGCCACTTGCTGTGTCTTGCTGGCCAAGAAGTGACTCGGAGCCACTAAGCTGTCATGCAGTTTGCAGGAGAAAAAGGGATTTGGGGGATTAGCACTGGCTGGATCAATCCTGCCATATTTAAACAGCAGCTGAAGTTGGCACAGAGAGGCAATTTGGGAGAATTATCTGCCTGTTAGAGTTCAGACCCCATCTTCATCTCATTTTCTGACATTTCCCCCTGGTCTGGCCCTCTGTGGAAACAAATAATTTTTGTGGCAGCTTGTTTATGGTGCTTTTCTCACAGTACAAATTCATTGCCAAAGACTTTATGAATGTTGTGAAAGTTGATTACTTGCACTCACCTCGACAGGAAATTTGAAGCAGGTCAAAGTGTTTAATTAACAACCTTATTTCCTTTGCTCTCTGATGCAACTTGTAAAAATTGCTGAAATACTCTTCTTACTGAGTATAATTTTATTTTTCCTGATATGGTCCTGATAGGTGGTTCCTAGAGCTCCCTGAACTGCTAGGCATGATTCCCCCCCTCAGATTATCATCAGTCTGTGCACTGCTGGCTTCTTGCAGCTTAACTGGTCACAAAGCAGTCAAATTGAAGCTGTGTCCCAAAACTGAACAAAATCATCACTTTGTTCAGACAAAATTAAAGAAAGAGAAACGGTGGCCTTGTTCCTTTTTGTTGATGGTGGGTTTTGTTTGGGTTTTGGTTTTGTTTTGAGAAGGAAGATATTCTCTTTTTTGGCTTTAGATAGGGTGGGAAAGTGAGCCCTCCATTGCTGGAGGTGTTTAGGAAAGAGCAGCTTGCAGGGTTTGCTCACACAGACCCCAGAGCTCCCTGCCCCTGAGCTCTGGAGCCTTCAGCCTCACACTCATCCAGACAAACCCAGGCCTGAGCACTGGGATTTTCCAGGCCTTACTTTTCTAGCTAATAGAAAGGTTATCTTCTGATTGAAATATTAGCGTTTGTTTATCACGTTGTGCCCACCAGAGGGAGAAATTCACCGAGCAGTGGTGGTCCTTATTTATAGGATTATATGAAATTGAGGCACTCTTCCTAAGAGTATTTGCTGCAATAAGAACCTAATAGATTTTGCAGATAAAGTGTTTGCAAAGACTGGGTTTTCAAAAAGCTCTCACATCTCCTTATCTCTCTGCTTGTGCTGAGTGGTTATGGTTTTTTTTTCTTTTTTTCCCCACAGAAGTCTGATCCTTTCTATACACAAAGCTGAGGAACCACTAAATTAGCCAACGTGGGCTCAGGATGAGTTGGCATTTGCTACCACACACGTTTGTTTTGTATCTTCAGAACTTTACCACAGCAATTCCACTACATTTCCTGTGAAACTGTCCCAGGATCTGCCTTGTGGTGTTTAAACAGTGGCAGGAATGGAAAGAAAGGGATGCTGGTACTAACTGGAGTTTAAAGGCATTAATTACCTCTATTTCTCTTCCATGGCAAAAGGCTATTAATGTCTTGTAGACAGTGCAGAATTCTGAGTAGGTTGTTTCTCTTTGCTGCCTGCTTTCTGCTCATCTTTAAATAATAACAGTGCCCTTTTTAGAATTCAACCACTTTGCCATTAAGCAGTAAACAAAGCACTCATGCTCTTCATGCTAGTCTGCATTTCCAAGACACACCAATAATAAACACTACTGCATTCTTCTCAAATCATGGAAGACATCTCATGAAAATGAGAGCTGAATATTCAGAAGGTGAGGAGAAGGCCAGCTCTGAGGGAACAAGGGTTGGGATGATATTTTTTAGCAATGGTGGATCATCTTTACTCCTTAAGCTCCACTTTCTTGGTGTCATAATAGATCATAACCTATACATTTCCAGTTTTAATCCCCTTGGGTTTACAGCATGTTCACACTCTCTCATGTGGGTCAGATGAGGCTCATGGATATCAACGTTAATGAACTTAATAACACACTTTATGTGGCAGGTATTATTTGATTCTTAGCAGCACCTGAGAAAGGCTGGGCAAATGTCAACCCTACATCCAGGAGAAAGTTCTGTAGGGATGGGTCACCTGGAGTGGTGAGACACCTCCCTGCTGCAGAGGCCAGCAGCTGGAGCACTGGCAAAGGATGCAGCAGTGCAGGCAAACCCAGCCATCCTCATCTCCCTGCAGGGCAGGAAGAGCTCCTGAGCATCTCTCATGATGACATTTTGCAAATGCAGTTAAGTACCTTCTGATTTTTTCCTAGCTGCAGTCCTGTTTGGGTTTGGGTTTTGTCACTTTTGCTAATAAGAAGGTGAATATATCCATTAAAATAAGGCACTTGTCATTGAGTTCAGAGGAAGAGCAGGAGTTAGCAGCTCCTGAATACAGTTAGAGGCAAAACAAAATCAATCTTGGCTGCAGAGGTTTGGTTCCTTATCACTCTCATTTCACTGGGCTTCTTTTATTGGACTTCTCTTTCTCCTTCTAGAAATCTTCATCCTGACCTATACACAGAAAAGATCTAGTCCAAAGAGAATCTTAAATATGAGCCTGACTTTGATGTAAGCATCTTGAAACAAGCACAAGTCTATTTTTATGAACTGGGCTTTTATGTTCCTGTTACATTCAAGATGATGAGTGATTTAAAAATTGAAGCAGTTGTGCTGAAAATTATATAGATATCAGGTATTAGTACAATAGGTAATTTCTTGAAGTAAATTTCAAAGTAAAATCACTAGAACATCTTCCGAAATATGCAAAAAAATGATTAATATATGTAATATTTTGGTTTGTTTGTGTGTTAAGATGTAAATTAGATGCCACTGCTTTTTTATTTGCTTTAAACTGCCTACCTGTTTACATTTTCCCTTTCCAAGCTGCAGGAGTTTCATTGCTGAAGGTATATTTCTGAACTAATTCTGAACACCCTAACATTTAGAAGATAATCTTTATCTATCAGTTAATAATTTCACAACTATTCTAAACAATCCAATTTTTGTCATTATGTAAACACATGTTGTTTTTAAAAGTTTCTTTTTACACTTTGGAGCATTTTCAGTATGCAAGGGAAACAACACAACACAGAGAGGCAAGTTGAATTACTGACCCATTTTCCAGCCTGGGGAAAGACACAGAAGTTTTTACATTTTGCTTGTCATTATTAATAGCCTTTGTTTGTCATATAAGGGAGAAGAAAGGAAGAAAAGAATTTTTGCTTACTCTTTGGAAAAGTTTCCAAGCCCTCTGTGTTTACCGTACCTGCTCATCCCTGGTGGGAACGTATCCTCACCAGAATTTCCCTGAATCTCACCTACATCTGAAACCAATTTCAGATCTTGAGAAGAAAAGCCTCCTTCCTCTGCCACATCAATACTTTAGGGACAGTTTTTAGATAAAGCAGAGGCTGTACAGGAATGTTACCCTGGGCAAATCCAGAGCTGATGTGGGTGCCAGCCTAAGGCTCACTCGTGGTGAACACAGGTCAGGCTCTGACAGCTCCACACCAAATGCCCAAATCTGTTCTCCACAGGAAGGGTTGAAGTGCCAGACCTGTGGCTACTTTGGATTTCATTTAAGAAGCGTGCAGGAATGGAGAGCTGACCCTGCTGTCACACAGCACTCCCAGAGCTCCTGGCTTTTCTTGGAAAGGGGCAAAGTCTTTCCCTGTCCTTCTTAGAAACCCACCTTGACACAAACAAATCTGTCTCCAAGTGTCCAAAGCAAGTGCCTTTCCAGGAAAGGTTTTGAGTATGACAACTTGACATTTTCTGATGACAGCTTGCTTCCTACTGAAGAAAAAGATGACAGTTGAATTGATTGCATAATTAAGTTTTATGTGTTCTGTGTCCCTTCCCCTCACTACTCTGGAATACTACCTATACAAAACTGCAAAATTATTTCAAAACCTTCAGCCAGGGTCCCACTGAGCTACAAATTTCCATTAGGGAGAAAAGTTTTTGTATTTGTCTGCACTGAAGCAGCATAAGGGAGAATTGCTTTTTTTTATCTGCACTGAAGAGGTTTAAGACCTCAATCTTAAGGAGTAGATATTGTGCAGAAACTGTGCTTAAAATGCTATTCCCGAGATCATTAGAAACTATTTGTTGTATTCAGCCAAATCTGGGCAGATAAATCCCCACAAAATCTCGTGTCACCTCACACACTTAAAAATGTAATGGAAATGCAGACAGAGAATAAGAAGCACTGATTTTCTTTCCAACAACACCAATACTTTGACCTTTTTTGAGTAATGCAAAAGTTTTAAAACACTGTCAGAAGCATGACTCATATTTCTGTCTTTCAAAATATAGACTAATACAGTTTGCCACAGTGGCCAGGTTATCTTTATGTTTTCATTTATTTAAAGACATATTTTATTTTATGTTTAGAACTAAGATAGACTACAGGAAAAGGAAAACTCTCCCCATATGTACTTTCATATCTATGCTTTATAAAAGCCTTTGCACACACACATAAAACTGCACAGATAGAGAAGTCCAGAACATCTTTGATTTATCTTGTTAGCATTTAACAGGTTCTCTCTGAACTGAGCCCTGCCTTTGCTGCCCTCTCCTCTGTGTGTAACTGAGCTCCTGCCTCCGAGTTTGTCTGTTTGGCATGAAAATGAGAAGTCTGATGATGCACCCCTTAAAACCCTGTCTGCTCTGTATGTAAATACAGTCCTGCCTGCCTAAGGTCTGCAGATCCTATTTGCAAAGGTGACTGTGGAACATTTCAGATGTCAAATATGCACATAACCAATCTAAGAGAAAGAAAATTGATGGTTATTGGAGTTTGTTGGGATTTTGAGTACATTAGAAACACTAAAGCTTGAAGAGTTTTTTTTTTTTCCAAATCAGAAGGAATAACTGAAATACTGAAATCTGCTGCTGTGGGGTGGGGGGAAAGAAAAAAAAAAAGGAAATTCCGATAGTTTTTATAAAATAATTTTTATATGTTAAAAAAATGTTGCAGGTAAACATCAGACTATCAAACCCAGCTATTCCTTGTGTAGTGCTTCCAGTACTGCTCTCTTCTTCTTGAATAAATGAGAAACACTCGGAAAGGCTTCATGATACTTTTCCAGTTCAATCTCTACTCAGTAGCAACTGTACTTAAAACTTATTGAAAAGGTCAGAAAATATGTAAGTGTTGTGCTATTTCTGGCTCTATTTCACTCTGTAACTTGACACATTCCTAACAAAACGTATTGAGTAATATTTATGACAGACCTGAAATAATACAGAAATATTCAAACTAATATAAATGAAAAGGCATAACAATATTTTTATATTAAAATCTTTATTTTGACATATCCAAAGCAGATGTGGATCTTCAAACTGTCTCTTACAATGATGCAGACCACATATTTTAATATACTCAAGGTAATCTCTCTTTGCAGTTAAATACAAAACTATTCAAAGGAGGCGGGTTTTAATTTAAAAAATTAAATTAAATTAATAAATTAATTAAATAAATTCCAAAATTACTTAGAAAGTTAAAAACAAATTAATTAAAGAGCATATTTAATTTTGAGCCTTGTCTTTTGGGTCCAGTTTTCATCTTGCAGGTGCCTTCAGATCTCAGAAGTCTAGCTGCAACAGAGCAATACATCTGCAACAGCCTGGCTGTTACATGGAAACTCCATATTTTCCTATTTTTACCCTTTTCTTTAATGTGAAACCCTTTCATGGCCTGTACTTTTAAAATGCCAAGAGCAGATGGGGAAAGCATCCATATCACAGGCAATATGCATTAGGTCTGAAGAAAAAGCCTTCAAGCTAATGTGTACCAAATCCATTAGCAGCTTAAAAATATTCAAATTATCATTGCAGCAGACTCAAATGGGCTTTCAAGATCTCCAGGGCTCTTGACATTATGGTAATTGTTGTCAGAAAGGACATAACATCTCTCAGAGAAGAATCTACATAATGCTCCAGAAAAGGTGGAAGGAAAAACAGCATTTCATTTGGAAAGAGGCAAAAATGCCTCATGAACTTCCTATAATGTGTTGCTGGTACAGCACAGGACAAAATGCCACAAAGTTTAAATCACTACAATTTTTTTTAGAATTTTAGATTTCCTCTTTATCTCTGGGAGAGAGGGACCATATTTCTTTGAAGGGCTGGGTTATCCATAAAGCACTTGATAATCACATGGGAATTTCATAGCAAAGCAAGGGTGGCTATGCTCAGGAAAATGAGATTTTCCCCCACCAAGCACAGTCTTTGTAACCTGTGAAGCACCATCTGCATTGCTCTGTAGATTGCTATTGAAAGAATCACAAGCAAAGTGCACAGGCCTTGATTCTCACATCTTTGGAGACAAAATCACGGCCTGAACACTTCATCTGAAAAGGACCTGTTCAGCTCAGAGCCAGGGTGGCAGCTGCACACTCACTACTGGAAGTCTCATAAATGTTCCTCAAAACGGACCAGAGATGTGCAGATTGAACATTTTCCCACCTAGCCACTAAAAGTGGCTCTTTTTTTCCTGTCTATGAGATATCCCTTAAACATTGTGCCTCCCCAAACATAAGGAAATTCACTGGTTTTCCTTAAGCCCGGGGGCAGAGATTCTCCATATATTCAAATATAAAACCTATACAACTCTAAGCAAATATGAAATTCCCACAAAGAACTACCTGCACCTCTTCCCTTTCAGTTCTGTTTGCTGTTAAATCACTTCAGTTTGTCCGACTGTTGTGTGAGACCCTGGTGATTGTCAAACAAAAGGAAGGAAGCACAGCATCTTTCTTCTTGAAAGGAAGGGAAACCACAGAGATACTGGAGGGTTTGGCAGCCATGGGACACCCAGAAATTTTGGGACACTTACAGATTGACACTGTAAGGGCAGTGCAAGGGCAAGCAACAAGGCTTGGGGTGAGGAGCTTTGTTCTAACTCTGGGAACACTTTTATGACTAGAGAAAAAAAAACCTAAATGTTTTTATTAGTGCTAGGAGACTACCTAGTACCAGCTCATAATCCATTAAATCTTCCAGGAAAATATCAAGGTGGATATTTAAGTAAGACAGTCTCCATTCTGGAAAAAATTGTGTTTCTCAATATTTCTCTTCTGTTACTGGTAACATAAGCCTGGGCACCAAAGCTCTGAACAGCCTTTAAGATTCAAAATCTCATTACTACCAGAGAGACTGAGGCTCCCAGACACCTCATAAATCGAGTCTGTGGATGCTGCTCCCTTTCACTTTGGGGATGATTGAGTGATATGGAAGCAGAAGAGAGAATAATGAATAACAGTGTGGGGTTAATCAGGTTTATTCACAGCGTTGTCTTGGAAATAGCAATGCTGAAGGGCCATTCCTCAAATTCCAGAGGTAGGAGCTTCCCCTCAGAGGAGTCCTTCCTTCCTTCCTTCCTTNTCATACCTAAAATCCATTTTGTCCTTT
Organism: Dicaeum eximium; assembly: GCA_013396995.1. Taxonomy (NCBI): domain Eukaryota; kingdom Metazoa; phylum Chordata; class Aves; order Passeriformes; family Dicaeidae; genus Dicaeum; species Dicaeum eximium. Next base: position 590,249 of record VWZP01009193.1, read on the forward strand.
TTCACTCCTATCCTCAATGTTCCTCTGTTTATCTTCCTACCAAATTATTGTTTCAAGGTTGTTAGCTCTCCTCCTCCATTTTATTTCCTTGCTTTGTCCCACCAGCCATCATTAAGCTTTTCTTGTTTCAAGCAGCTTTAATCTTTAGCCATTGATCTCTAAATAGAATTGAAAAATAAAACATCAGAGTATCTGGTTCTGCTTTCCTTAACCTAATCTGTTTCTGATATCATTTGAGTTTATGTTATTAATTATTTAAATACAGCTTCCTGTTTTGAGAGGACAACAACTTGACTCAGATTTCAGTCATTTCTGTCTGGTGTAGAAACTTCTTTCATTAAAGGTACAGCAGAAACCATTCAGATATTGGTCAGTACAAGATGTGTTCAGCATTTAGAACAAACACAGCAGATCTATGGAGTTCTGGGTCAGCTCAGATCTGATTGCTGATCAGAGTTTGCAAATTTGCAGCTAATGAAGGTGTATTGGCTCGATGACAGTCTGGATGTAGAGCTGGTGTCCAATTAAAGGGAGGAGGATCAAGCCAAATTTGTACATCTGCAGTTAAACCAGCATTGGGGAAGGATAAACAGAGATGCACTGCAGCAGCTGTGGCCTTAGTGCCCCTAAGAGAATCACAGATCATAGAAAGGTTTGGGTTCATCATCTCCTTCCAACCCCAGGGACACCTTCCACTATCCCAGGTTCCTCCAAGCCCTTTCCAGCCTGGCCTTGGACACTCCCAGGGCTGGGGTAGCCACAGATTCTCAACTTGTGCCAGTGACTCACCACCCTCACAGTAAGGAATTTCTTCCTAATATCTAATCTAAACCTTCTCTCTTTCGGTTTGAAGCCATTTCCCCTTGTCTTATCATTTGTCCCATCACAAGTGTCCAAACTGCATTGTTTTGCATCTGAAATGAAGAGAGGACAGCCTTCCTCCCCCTGTCTGTTTGAAGGAAGCTCCTCAGACTCACACTCACCTCCAGTTTCAGGGAGGGGAATAAGGCTCCAGACTCCAACTGGCAGATTGATCTAAATCCTGGTGGAGAAGAGCTGTCCTAATAAAGTCACTGAACCCCAAATCACAGGACAAAGGGACACTGAGGCCATCAAACCCCACCCCCAGTCCTGCACAGGAGAGCTCTTCTCCCTGCATGGGGACTGCTCCTGGCTCTGTTCCTCAGCTCTGGAAGTCATAGATGGAATATTTTACCCCATTTTGCAGTTTTGCCTGGGGTCATCTACTGAGTGGGTGGTAAAGCACAAAAATGTTTTTGTGGTGTCCAGCACAATTTGAAGAAAGCTTTTTAATAATTTGATCCAGTTTGCTTTCCATGTGTAAGGCCCATTAGGTTATTTAAGAACTATGGTAAATTTTGCCTCTGGCTCATATTTTTGCATCACTGTTGTGTCTAGAGTTTTCTTTCTCTCTCTAACCTTGCAGCAGGAGACATTCTAAAGAACATTACCATCCCTCGCTGCATTTAACTTAACCAAGATATGACTCCTGGGGATAGTCTAATGTGGAAAAGAGCAGGAAGAAATCATCATCTGTCAGCATATTAATGTTCTAAATTAATGCACATCCTTCTTCATAAAAATGGTTTCTTCAATTCCAAGTCAAATAATATTGATTCTCAATGTGACACAAAGACAAGTGATCACTGTAATACAACCTAAAAAGCAACTTGAAGAGAAGCTGAGGCAGGAGGGAATGGAAACTTGACAAGTGTTTTTGCCAAAGTGTCAGTAGAATTATTCTTTTAGGGAAGACAAGAAGTTTAAACATGTATAGGTAATTTAAATAAGCCTTTTCTGAAATTCCAAGAGGAAACAATGCTCTCTGATTTCCACTTTCTTAAATTGTGATATTATTAACATGAGTATTACTATTAGTATGTAAGTAGCTCTGAACAAAATGTTTAATGTTGTGTAGAATATAAATTAACACATCACTGCATTTCTGCAGGAAAGTGTATATAGTATTCCAATAGGAACAAAAGTTTTCTAATTATCTTTTTCTTTCTTATAGCCAGGCTACCTCCACTAACCCTTAGAGAAGGAAATGTTCAGAAAAGAGATTCTCTTAATATTTCTCTTAGTATTAGATTTATATATGATACATGCTCGTAAATTCCATGTGCCCCATTTATAATTTTCATTGATGGATTCAATGTTGTCCTATCACAAATTCCTGACTCTCTACCACCTCCAGTAGCACAATACATCACTGCCTTTCTTTGAATATGTTAGGATTGTCACTGTGGTTCCTTCTGTCCCCTCAGGGTGTGTGTCTAACACAAATCCAGGCACAATGCAGGCTCTAGGATATTGAAGGCTTTTTTTTTTCCATTGGAGGAAAATCCTTGCCTGAACCCCAAGTGTGATACAGAAGCCAAATGGATGTGAGTTGAAAAATATCTCTGCTCTGCCAGGGAAGTTAAGTCTGTTTTGGGTCAGACAACCAAGTGAGTCAAGCTCTCCTGAGAAACATCCAGCACAAGGAGAGGAAGAGAGGCAGGGGGGTGTGGATCCTGGAATGGGTGGAGAGAGCCACAAAGAGCTGCTGAATCATCTGATTCTTCCTACGTAAATCTGAGTCCTGTGGTACCAGACCCCTCCTGACTCAAACAACCTGACTCATCCTGTACCCTGCTTGTGACCTCCTACTTCTCCTCTCATGCAGTCCTTTCCTCTTCCCCCATGTAAACCAGGTCCCTTTGATGTGATGGACACATCCAGTATCAAGATTTTCTGTATCAGGGTTCTTTTCCAGCTCTTTTTGCTGTTCTACTGCATATCAAGTCTGAGCACATCCCTGGCTGTCACCTACTCCCTCTTCAAAGCATGAACACAGACACAGACACAAAAAAGGCTTTCTGGAAACAAAATGCATCATTCCCAGTAATTTCTGGAGTCAACACTAACAAAGCAATCCATTGTTGAAAGTGTGTCAGTAGGGACAACCCCACTGGGTAAAACAGGAGTAGGGAGTGATTTTAGCCCTGGACTCTCCTCACCCTGACTGCCCCTCTGGCCCTGTTTTCAGCTGTCCTAAACATCATCTCAAAAATCTCCTTCTACAGCCTGATGGGAAGGGGATGGAAAAGACTGTACAAAACTGAGGTCTGAATTCATCTCAGCTGTTTAACAAGCCTGCTGTTAAAGTTATTACCCACTTCCACTCTGCAGACAATGAGAAAAATTAAGCTACTCCATGTCATGTATCTCACCTTGTGCTGTGGCTTAGGAGAAATCCCTGCTGGAGGTTCCTCTTTCCATTACTGACTAAAGTAAGAACCTGAAAAATCTGTGAAGACTCATTTGCTGGTTTTAATGACTAAAGTTAGTCAAAATGTGTCCCACTCCTGAAGTGGGCTGTGTCTGCACTGCCTGTGTAGGATGCCAGCTGCTCCAGGCAAAGAAGTGCCCTTCTTGGTATTTTACACTGTAGTCATGAAATCCACTTCTTATGTGATATCCTGGGGACCTCAGATGTCATGCACAGCCATGGAAAAGCTCTCTGTGAAGAGCCAAGGAAATTGCAAGATTGCTTACATGGAAAGGCTGCTGCAGACCCAGCTTTTGTTGTAGTGCAGGTCCATCCTCCAGCCCTGAGGCAGAGAAAATGCACAGAAGGTACCTGTGTGTTTGGTGGTGTGTCAAATTTTACACTGAAGGTACTTAGGAAAACAAGGGTTCACATTCCAGCTGCTGCAGGGAACATTTCAAACAAGCCTTGCAAAGGAGAAAAAGCAAGTCAAATCCATGATCTGTAATTATAGCTCGGGAATTTATAAGAGGAATGGGGCTATATTTTTCTAGGAAATTGTACAGTATAACTTAACATTCCTGCTTTCCAGCTCTGCACCCTCTTATTTGCATCCTCTTCTTTGCATTCCTCTGGGACAGAAACACTTGGTACTGCCAAGCTCTCCAAGGATTAAAACAGGGAGTTTGAATCTGCAGTTCAGAACTTCGTGTGGCCCCAAGGGCAGCTCAGAAAAGCTCCATGAAAGGAGCAGTGAGCTCAGGCTCAGGCAGGCTGGAGAGCAGCTCCCTCACACAGAACTTCTAAAGGCTTTTGCCCCTGCCTTCAGTATCCTCAAATTGCAGGGGAGAAACCACTGAAACAGCAGAATCTGCAAAAGGAAATTAGAAATGAGAAAAAAGCCAAGCTTCACCTGCTGAAAATAAAAAATATTGGACCTTCTTGCCAAGAATTCTGGCAAACCCAGCACCTCTCCAAGCCCTTCCAGTGAAGCAGGATGACTTCCTGAGGGTGTGTGCACAGCAAGAATTGCAGCATTTTCCTGCAAACTCTGAGCAGAATCCCCTGCAGCTCTGCTGAGAGATGCCAGCTCCAGTCCTGGATGCCAAGTGGACATGTCAGTGCAGGATTGCACTGACAGAATCCAACAGAATTGGTCAGTGTGGCACACCAGGGCATTCACACAGTTTTATTACTACCAGATCCACAATCAGAGTGCGTGATGCTGGATGAGAAACCTCCTTGTCTCACCACATAAATAAAAATGTCCAAAAATAGCTTGTTTAGCATGAAGGCGAATCTCCATTCTGAGATAAACAAATGTTCAGAAGAGTGCTCGAATCCAGCCCTCCTTAAGTGTGCACTTTGCTGTTCACAGTGGAATTCAGGGATGTGCTGCAGCACATTACACTGGCAAAGGGAAACATTCCACAAAGTAAACGTGGTACAAGAGACATCACCAGCGTGAGGGCATTGTCAGTGCCTCACTGTGACTCTTGCACAGTGCCAAAAACCTGGTCTGGGTTAATGTTGCCAATATTACACTGCATTAATGAAATATTACATTACATTCCTCACATTGCTCTTGTATAAAGCTGCACAATTCCAAGGCCAGCATGCAGCACACCCTCTTCCTTTGAGTGTATAAAAGCAGGCACCACATTTATAAAGAAAAATACCAAATTCTTTAATATTACTTTCATAAGGAAAATCTGTTTTTATTTTCTGTCTCGGTCATAAAAATAAAATATTTCCACTCATATAGAGCCAGAGCAAGTCTTTGGTTGGATACATTCTTCTGTCCTTATTGAGACAGATATGATATAGAACACAAATAAAGCTTTGAGAAATAAACTGAAATATATTTTCCACTCTCTTTGTCCTCTCCATCTTCAACACAATTGTGGTCATAGCAACATTGGTCCATGGGTTATCTGTTATCTGGTTTTCTTCTGCTTCTATTCTTGCAGGTTTTCAGCATCCGAGCTCAGCAGGATCAGAAAGGATTGAGAACAAGTGGAAGCAGGCACAGGTGGGTCTGGCACATCCACACTTTCAGGTGACCTGATGTGTCTGCACAGCCCATTGCTTTGCTTTCCCAGAGATCCCAGTGGGTGTTACTGCCCTTTTGGCTTTTTAGTAAATAACTCCTTTCTGGTTTCCTTTGCTGTAAGGCTGTGTTCAAGCTGAACAGACTCAATCTTCCACTTCGGTTTCTTTACAGAGGTTAATGTGCAAGAAGAAAAATGAAGGCAATTTGGTAGCTACTTCAGAAAGATTTACTCACCTCAGGTATGCTGCTGCAGTGTGGAGTGGAGTGATGGAATTTACCAGGGGAAGAAAAAGGAGAAATGGAAATTAAGTATTAAGAGGTTATGTGGGGGGGGGGAAGAAGAAACAAAACAAAAGACACAAATAAAACAAAACAAAACAAAAATTGAAAGTGAAGCAGAGGTACAGAAAATGTTTAGTCCTGCACAAATTCTCAAATACTTGTCTTGTGCTGTGGTCTGAAAGAGTTAATCCTGGTGTCAGCCAGGAACCCAACTAATGATTGCTCCTACCTCTTACATCAGCAGCAGATCAAGATCAAATTCAACATTGTTAAGATGCAGGAGATAGCTATAAGATGAATCCTTAATGAAAGGAGCAAAGAGTCAAAAGGGCACATTTGTTATTCAATAATCCAGTAAAACTTTTCGATCTGCTGAACAAAATACCTCTGTGCAATGCTAAAAGTGAATGAGTTGGGTCCTTCTGATGCAGACAGTTAATGTGTGAGATAATTTCAGCAGGTCTGAAAGCCATCACAAGAGGCTTGCTTCTGCCTTTTAGTATGGTTGCTGTGGTACCTTCCATCCCTTTCACATTTTAAGTGATTGCACAGTGATTCCCAGGCTCCACACTCTTAATGTGCCTCAAAGGGACCAACCCTTGGTCCCTCACACACTGCTGCTATTTTGGAAGCAGTCTGTGCTTATTGGAACAATCATTTTTTTTCTTGAGGGGTCAAGCTAAAGGGTCAAACAGAGAAAAGAGGTACACACACAAATAGCAGATTCAAGGAGCTCCTTGCCAAAGGATGTCAGGGATGTAAAAGGTTTGCATGGCTCCAAGGAGGGGACTGGGCAGGTGCTCAAAAGTGGGAGCTAATGAGAGGCTCTGGGCAGATAAATCACACACCAAGCTGACAAAAATCCCGTAAATTAGCCCTCAGACCTTGCACCTCTTCAATTCCAAACAGCTGAATGTTTTCTGAACTTCAGAAAATTGTATCTACAGACTTGGGAGCTTTTATGTTTTAGAGAAATTCAGGAAGGAATCAAGCGTTCATACAGAGCTAAATGATCTATTTTGGCACAGCCGTGGTCCTTGCAGGAGACACTTATTTTTTGGCTCAGAAACTGCATTTGCAGAATGCTTGCCATTCATGAAGAAATAAGAGTTTATAGAAGTTTATGCCCCATAGGCAATAAATATGGAATAATATGCTGTACTGAAATATTCCCAAAACAAGGCTCTCTAAGAATATAGGATCAAATTCCAGCATACTTGGGAAGTGAGAAAATATTTTGATGTCAACAAGAATTGCAATAAAATCTTTAGTCAGATCTCAGGAGAAAAACTAATTGCAGTGTTTAAAAAAAGGCTGAAGCATTATAATTCCACAGAAATGGCTACAGAAACCATTTGGCTTTCTACTGATCAAACTCTATCTCCAAGTACTTGCTGCCATAAACAACAGAAAATAAAAATCAGCAGAGATTTGAAAAACAATATAAAGCCAGAAACTTTTATTTTGTTTTGTTTTGCTTGTGGCTCATAAGCATGGATGTTATGATGCTATGCTCATCATGCTAGGATGTAGCACAATTACAATTTCGTAAAAGCTTTTTGGACTGAGTTTTGAGGTTGTTTCTGGTCTGCTTTCCCACCCTCTGACATAAACAACCTGCATCTGGTTTTGCATCCTGTATTTCAGATTCCCAGCTCCCTAAATCCCACTTTTGTGACTCTGTAAATGCATCAGCCACGGGAGCTGATGCAAGTGGCTGGAACCTCTTTCCATACACTATAATCTAACGCACTTAGCGAGCCAATGAATTTCTGGGAAAGGAGGGGCTTTGTGCCTGAGGGGCTCTGGCAGGGGAACAGCTGTTGAGCAGCAAAGCCTTACCCAGAGCCAGGCAAACACTCTCATTCACATCCTCAGTGGCTCCGAGCATCCAGGGCTGGCAAGGCAGCTACAGCCCTCCTCCTGTCTCTGGGAAAAGTGAGCAAACTTGCACAGAGAGGCAGGAAGGACAGCGAGCCTCTGCTCTGAAACATTTCGGCAGATCCAGCAATGGCCTGGGTCAGCAATTTCTCCTGGTTAAACCACCTTGCTCTGCATGAACAACGTCTCAGGGGGTACTTAAACAGCACTGAGGATTATTTAACCTTCCTGTGCGGGCCCAGACGCAGCCACCTGTTCCTGCCCGTGGCTTTGGTGTACTCCGTGATCTTCGTTGTGGGGCTGGTGGGGAACTTCTTGGTTTGCCTCGTCATCCTCACGCACCGCAACATGAAGACCCCGACCAACTATTACCTGTTCAGCCTGGCGGTCTCAGACCTGCTGGTGCTGCTTTTCGGCATGCCCCTGGAAGTGTACGAGATGTGGAGCAACTACCCCTTCCTGCTGGGCGCCGTAGGCTGCTACCTGAAGACGGCTCTCTTCGAGACCGTGTGCTTGGCCTCCATCCTGAGCGTGACGGCGCTGAGCGCGGAGCGCTACGTGGCCATCCTGCACCCGCTGCGGGCCAAGCTGGCCAGCACGCGCCGCCGCGCCCTGCGCACCATCCTGGCCCTCTGGCTGCTCTCCGTGCTCTTCGCCCTGCCCAACACGGGCGCCCACGGCATCGTGCTGCAGCGCTTCCCCGACGGCAGCCTGGTGCCCGGCTCCGCCACCTGCGCCGTGGTGGTGCCCCTCTGGATCTACAACTGCATCGTCCAGATCACGGCTTTGCTCTTCTACGTGCTGCCCATGGGCGTGATAAGTGTGCTCTACTATCTGATGGGGCTAAGAGTAAGTCCTGCTCCCACGGTGCTCAGTGTTTCCTTGGCTCGGTCTTGTGTGCTTGTGTCTATATGTGGGTTTTGAGTGAGTTTTGCACCTTTTTGCCCGTGTTTTCCCCCCAAAACAGCAGAAGTGTTTCTCAAACCTCTGAAAATAGTAGATCCAACTTCTTCTCTGGTGCAGTCACGTTCTGAAATTAATATGGCTGTGTTGGGGAATAATTTACCCCAATCTTCTTATAAAAACTTACCATCACTGCTGCTCACATCTGAATGTTAATGAAACACCCAAGTCTGTAGATTGATTCCAGCCTCTCAGAGATTTATACCTTTGTAGTAGGGACTAGAAAGAAATGGACCAAAAGGAAAATGTGAAAATAATAAAAAGAAGATGGCTAGTGGTTGAATCATGTGTACTATTTGTTTTCCTTTTTCTTTTGACTGTAGAATTTCCATTGCATTCTTTTCTTCTTTTCCTTCCCTGGAGCTGATGGTTATATTCACTCATTAAAACTCACAAAGCTCATAAACTGAAATGTTACCTTATTGCTGCAGCTAGCAAATTCAGCAATCATTTCTTTATATAACCACAGCCTTATTTCACCAGGCTACCTTAGAGCTTATATTCATTCTCTCTTCAGAAAATGAGACTACTTTTGACAAGTATCCATCATGCAAATGTGTGGATAAAACAATCAGGATCACAGTGTTATAAAGCTATGTAGCACAACACTGAAATGCACTGCTAATCACAGTGACTTGATGACCACTTTCTTGTCATAAGTTACAGATATTTAGACAATATAAATCCCATTTTATCACACTGAATGTAACTTAAAGTTTACAAAGATGTGTCTGATCCCATAGCAAGAAAGGGAGACAAATGAACTTATTAAATAATATGCAAGAAACTCAACCAAATCTCTGCTGGTGTATATAACATTTTGTTGTGCTGGCTGATATTTACTGTTGTCTGAAATTATACAGAAGCAATTTTTACTTACCCAGGAAAAAAGAAAAACATGTATCTGCCATAAATCCACAGCACAGAGCAGATCCTCGAGGCAGTGAATGGGTTAAACTATCCCAAATCTCTGGAGGCTCTGAAGGGAAATGAAAGGTGATGAAAATAGGGTTGTTACAAAAAAGAAAAAGAGAAATCTCTGAGTTTATGGAAGGAAGACCTGAAGGTTGCAATAACTTCTATTTGCAGCGGCAGATACTCCTATACTCCGTCCCAGAAGAGAAGCTCAGTACCAGATGAGGGCTGATCCCCCAGGACTTCTGCAAATTCACACATTTGTTCAAGCTCTCTTTCCTAGAGACAGTAATGTTCACTGGTTTTGCCTCTGTTTTGCCTCTGTTTTTCTGTATATCCAGCTCAGACTTCCAAATTTTAACAGGATTCATCCTGGCTAAATCTGCATTATCTCCAAGCTGCACTGGCAAGATGATTTAATTTCTTCCACAGAAGTGATAGAAGAATGATGAATATATTTAATTTTCCAAGAGGAGACACTTTTTATCTACTCACAGAGGAGGAAATCCATGAGGCTTTAGCAACACTTGCAGTCTCCTGAGTGCCATGTAGCACTCACAGAATGTAGTGGAAAACTCAGGGTTGATCCAAAGGTTGTACAACAGCTCAAATTCAGCAAAGAGAGACATAACCTTTTCATATCCAGGCTCTGTAGAAAGGGCATTTCCCCACCAGTCTCTCCATTAAGCTCTGCCAGTGCTGGACAGTCTCAGGATGCAGATGGGGACAGGTGACCCCAAGCAGCTGTGAGAAGGCAGCAAACATGGGTCATAGGGCACCTGAGTTAATTTATAATTTATTTCCTTGAAAAATGTAAAAATACACTAGTCTTTTTCACCAGGAAATGGTTGATTACCTCATTATCTACTTGGGAGTAATTTTAAGGCTTGATGGTTTAATATTGCAATGTTATGGTCAATTGATCATTCCAGCACCAGTGCAAAGAAGAGAACACTGATCATTGCACTGGAAACTCATTAGGCTTGATTGTGGAAGCTTCCTGCTGCCTCCATGGGCTTCCCATCACAGATACCTTTAGGATAAATCCCTAAATTATCCAGGCTCTTCAAACCCAGTTCAGCTGTTGAGCTACTGACTGCAACCCACAGCCAAAGAGCTGAGGAGGAGGGGAGAGGGGTGAGATGAGAGCCCCGGGCAGTAGCTGCTGGTGGAAGTTCATCCCTGGGCACTGATTGAGGTGGGATGGGATTGCCTGGGAAGAAGTCTGCATTGCAGCAGGATTCAGTGCAAGGGCCCTGCCCATTTCTTCCAAACTGATTCCTAGAAGGACACAGGTGTAGGTGCTGATCAGTGCTTGTCTGAAAGTCATACTCTATTTAACAATGGTTTCTGACAGCAGAGGCTGGATAATTCTTCTCCCAAGGTTCCAACTTTTCTCTTAGTCTTTCATCCCCTCAGTAACTGTCAATAATAATAATAATAATAATAATAATAATAATAATAGTAATAATAATAATAATAATTTGGACATAGTGGCAATTTCACTTTAGCTGTCTTTGAAGCAAGACAACTTATTCTTGCCAATGTACATGTGATCCAGATTTTATCACCAAAATCTATTTCTCCCCCAAATGCCCAGGTGCTAAGCACCCAGAACCATCTGTGGATGGTGACTGCCTTTGGCTGATTTCTGCAGAGCCCAGCACAGCCCTTGCAGGGTCTGTCCCCTCTCCATGGAGGTTGTTCAGCAGTCCCTGTCCCAGTGGCTGGTTCTCCTTTGCTGTGGGGGTGAGCTGAGGGCACACCCAGGCTGCAGCTCAGCTTCAGCCAAACCTCCCAAACAGGCAGGACTCTAATCTTCAGCAGAAGCCTCGTGGGGTTTAAATATCAATTTTTCCATCAGCTGGAGAAAAACTTTGATCCCCACTAGTGTGAGACAGGCCAAGGAGTTTACAGAAAGCAGTTCCTCTTTTGCAGATTACAGAAAACAGTCCTTCTTTTGCAGAGTGGCCTCACTATGTTTGTCTATGGTTAGGTGAGACCCTAATTTCACTCAGCTTTTTGATTTCTGGGGTGAAATGCTATAGCTAATAAAGATCTGGGAGGGGAAATACAATTTTCAGCTTCTTGCTCCAGTCACTTTTAATTCTCTTGCAGTGAAAGGGTGGCATTCATACCAATCCCACACAGCTTCATACATCACAGTACCTTGGCTGGGGTTCTACCCCTCTCAAACCACTGGCATTAACTCAAATTACAACCTTTGCCATGGACTCATTTATTTATTTTTTTTCCCTCCCTGTTTGTAATGTTTCATTGTTTCATTAAACTGCAGCTGCTGAGTTGTTCTTACCTGTTACACCTTCATCACTTGAGGCTAAAGGGGAGCCTTACAGCATCATCAAAAGGACAGGAGGAAGGGGAAAAATAAAGATACGTGTGTCTCTGGTTTATTACAGCATCAGCACACTGTACTCTCTGAGGTTTGGAATATGCCTGGAATAGATTACTGTTGAGACTGAAAACCACTGAAGGGAATCCAGGGGTTTTAATAAATCTGATCGCCTATCAGTAGATGTGCTGCAAATCAGCTGAGTCTTCTCTTTAAGCAACTGTGGCTATGATTAAAAGTTACAAGGGGAATAATGTAAAATATGAGAGGCTGAATTGCACTATAATAGACTATAATTCCATTTACAAGTTTTTTTCCTTTTATAAATAGAATAAAGAGAGCATTGAAAGAAAGGCTCATTTCATCATCCTTACAGGAAAGGATTATAAATCAGAAATAAGAAAGCAAAGTCACAGTGTAAAAGGCAAAAGCAAATAGCACAAATAGCATGTCTTCACAAGGTTTTTATAAATTCAGAGTGATTTCTATCTTTTCTCTCATTCCTGATATTGTCTCATGTATAATTAAGTTTTGATTCCAATTTCTCTACTTGAAAACAGACAAAGCTGTTGGCTAGTCAGGAGTTCCCACTGCAGGAAGCTGGAACCAAATATGGATTTCCAGATAGGATTTCTTTGGTATTCAAACCAATTGCCCTGTTTATGTAAACCTGATATTTTCATCACCAAAGCACCAATCTTCTCATCCTAAACATACTGGGGATGATCAAATTATTGCTCTTTATCCCCATTTTTTTGAAGTCCAGGAAAAACGACTGGAGAAAAACCTCTCCTTGTTGTGCCTGAGCAGTGTGTGGCTAAATCTGTGTGTATCATGCACCCTGCCCATCTGCAAGGCAGAATTTCTGGGGCTTGTTCATTAGATGGGTTGAATATCAGCTACTCCCAACACTCAGAACAGGAAACAAACTCCCTTGAATTCTACAGGATTTTTTCCAGTTATTACAGCTGTGTTGTGCTGAGGCTCTCTGGGTATTTTTTGGATCATTGGTTTGTGCTTAATTGTGGGGAGCACTTTTAGGAAAATAAACAAACTATATTTTGCTAGAGGAGAAAATAATGCCTAGCAAAATACTGTTGAAATGGAACATAAACTGTGAACCAAATATTGACTCATTGAGAAAAGATAAGTGGGGAAGTGAAATACAAATTTGCTGTCAATATGCAGGTTCAGAGGCATAAAATCTGCAGATTCTTTTGAACCTAAAGCTTCCATGTATTTCTAGACAAAACCCAAAATTTGAATGCAGATTTTTTTTTTCCCAGTGAGCCTGAATGGCCCCAAATTTTGCTTTCTCAAAGTGCAACTATCAAAATACCAAACAGTCTGTGTCTGGCAGGGATGTGGTCTCTTGTCTAAGCTGTCCTTTGGTTCCTCCCTTTCGCCAGTTGAAAGGAGATGAATCTTTGGAAGTGGAGGAAATGGCTGTGAATGTTCAGAGGCCATCCAGGAAATCAGTCACCAAGATGTTGTGTAAGTACTGAGTCCCTCTGTGTTTTATTTACCATAAGCAGGAGTGTGACCTGAAGGGTACTGAGCAAATTCATTGGATACAAGAGTTATGAGTAGCTGTCATATCAAAAAAAATTGGCTTATTGCTGTTTTATCTGGACTTGCAGGAGTGAAGCATCAGGGGTAACTACCAAAAGACTCAGAAGGCAAATTTTCCTCCCCAACAGAAGAGGAGGTTGAGCAAAACTTTGTGGCAGATGCTTGCATGGCAATTCTCCAGCATCCTTCACTCTAAAGTAGCTCTTGCAGCCCTCCAGGGAGGATCCCCTTTTTTCAGAGTGCAAATAGTCTATCTTGTACATTTTTACAGAATGTGCATCTGTTTTGCGTTACACCAAACTGTACTTTGGAGCCAGCCTGGTTTCCTGAGCCTGGATGGGTTTGGCCTCCGTATACACCCCAACACTGCCTGGCAGTTTCCTGCTCTGTTTGAATGTCAGTGTGTGTGCATGCATTGGGTTATCCAATACAGAAATCAGGGGAAAGATTGTTCTTTTAGTTGGTAGTGGTAAGACAGAAGGGATGGCAAAAGTTTTGGAACTGTGAATATAATTGATATATTAAGTCTCCCATCCAGCTTTCTGAACTGTCTGCCCTGTGCAGGCTGGTGAACCATATCTTCCCATTTCTGACCTGTTTTTCTTCTCTCCTTTCTCCACCCCAGTTGTCCTTGTGATAGTTTTTGCCATCTGCTGGGCTCCATTCCACATGGACCGACTTTTCTTCAGCTTTGTTGTGGAATGGACTGAGCCTCTGGCCAATACCTTCAACTTAATTCATGTGGTTTCAGGTAAAGCTTTCTTCTTCCACTTGCACAGGGACTGGCTAAAAAAAAAGTATTTGTGAGTGGTTTTACTTGGAATATGTAGTCATTTTTTTGTAGGGGACACAAGATTTGTGTGGAAAATCTTCTTGAGGTTTGGTGAGCAGTGATGAGAACAGTGCCTGAATAAAAACTGCAGGCAGATTTCTGCAGTTTCCAAGATCTGGACGTGTTGTCGAATTCCCAAAGAATAAAAGAAAAAAAAAGAAAAAGAAAAAGGATATCATACATGATTACTAGCTGCTTTTAATTCTTGGGAATGTTCTGAAGTAAAGACTGCTGTCATTCAGCTGCTTTAAGAAGTACACAGGAGCAGGCAGCATCCTCCACAGGCTCTCTGGGGCAAACAGGAAACCTTACCAAATGCAAGAGCCTTACATACTGCTCAGCACTGCTGATGAAACCAAATGTTTATGGCCCTGCCAACCATAAAATTAAGGGCTTTTCAAAGAGGCATTTTATTTTCAGTCTACCATGGGAAAACACTGAATGTGGCCATTAGGCCACTCAGACAAATCCAATCTTGTGACACTGTCCTGGTGAGCTGTAGGAAATTAGCTTCTCCTGGCTGGAAGTTATCCTCTGGTAGCTTTGATGGGGCACCAGCTGTGCAAATCCTGCTGTGGGGTGAAGGCACTGCTGGAGGCAGGTCAGGGCAGCTCCAGAGAGAGCTGGTTCCTGAGCAGCTGGAGAGACTGAGCATCTCTCCACTTTCACGTCCTCCCCCACTTTCCTTGCACTGCAGTGAAAGCTGAGCTAACCTTGGTGAGAGATCCCTCTGCCAGGAAGGCAGCAGAGCTCCTCTGCTGCTGTCCCCACCCTTGCACCCAGGTTTGATGGAGCTGTATAGGCAATAAAGAGATTTCCATCTTCTGAGATTGTTTCACACACAAATAAATGTCTCTCTCTTCCCCCTTCCCTTGTTCTCCCAGGTGTTTTCTTCTACCTGAGCTCTGCCACGAACCCCATCATTTACAACCTGCTGTCCCAGCGCTTCAGGATGGCTTTCCTCAGTGTGATTTCTCCTTGCTGCAAGCACTGTGCCCCTAAACACCCCACCTGCAAGATTTCGTCCCAGAAGAGCACGTTTGTGATTGAGGACCACAATCTCATGGACTCTGCTGAAAACACGAGTCTCCCTGGCACACACAGGACATCTGTCAGCAGCTCTCAGCTCTCCACTGCCCTGTGACTTCCTTGTGGGGACCCAGGTGAGACAGAAGGTGAAGAAAATTACTTTAAGAAACTAAAGCAGAAGAAAACCTCCTAAACACAGATTTCAGCAAGAATTGCTCAGGAGGTGTCCCACTGGATGAATGAAGGAGGAGGCTGTATTTAGGATATGTTAGGGAAGCACTGTGTTGTCCCCAAGCTAATGGGAGGGCTGGAAATCTGAGTTTGCTCCCTGCAGGCTGTGCCAGCAAAGAGCTGCTTTAAAAGGTGAGAGACACTCCCAGTGCTACCAGGAGTAGCAGAGAGAATCAGCTTAGCCAAGTCTTACCAAATAGCTTCTTGTGTAGCAACCAAAACATCAGTTTTTACTTACTTTGAAACAGGGCAACTTTCTCCCTAAGCCTTCTCTACCCACTTCTAGCTTTAGGTAAGCCAGTCCCACTTCCCTCTGCTGCAACCTTTTGAGGTATGGCTGCTGCAACCCTCTCCTGTCAATATTAGCAAACAGCAGGAATGAGAGCAGCTCAGAGCTGGGCTGATAAACACCAGCCACCAGCAACAGCTATTTCTGGGCCAGAAGAACCAGGCAGCCAACAGCCGTAAAACAAATGTAAAGCAAACTTTTGCTTTCTGAGCTTCTTATCATTACTTCAACTTCAGGTATTTATGTGTTGTTTCCACCAGTGAAGCCCTGTGGTTGTGCTTCAGCAGCCTTCACTGCTCCTACACCAGGTGGATTGCAGAAGTCAGAGATCCACGTGGGTTGGCAACCACCAGGAAGGAGCGTGGACCTCACTCACAACAGAGGGAATTGGGACAAACCTCATACAAGGGCAATAAAAAGGGGAGTGTTGCAGTGATATTGCATCTACTAAATTCAGTTTTTGCCACGAAGCACAATACAAGGTCTGAAAACCTTTCCTGCATCCCAGCAGTGCAAACAGATCCTGAAGGCAGTTCACCCATACCCGAGCTGACAAATTCCTGGGCTCTGCTGACTGCAGGACCCTAGAGAATTTTGCCAGGGGAGTTCAGGGAGGGTCCATTATGTGATAAATAATTTTGTAAAACTCTGTCTCACACATTTCAAAGCCTGTCCATTGTGTTTTAGGGAAATTCCTCCCGTGTGCATCCTGGTTTAGTCCCCACGCTGGGCTCAGGCTTGGCACGCACTGCCACAGAGAATCATCCCCTGAGTGTCACCAGGGGACTGGCACACACTTACACAGCCAGG
This sequence comes from Dicaeum eximium, assembly GCA_013396995.1. NCBI lineage: Eukaryota > Metazoa > Chordata > Aves > Passeriformes > Dicaeidae > Dicaeum > Dicaeum eximium. The sequence goes on from VWZP01009193.1 coordinate 606,733, forward strand.
GAACACAGAGCTATCACAGCAAATAAGAACATTTGCTCCTGAAAGATGATACACTGTGTGCATAAAGACAATTTCCATTCTGGTCACTGGGGATCCAGATGGCATTTCCTACCAAGGAGGAAGGAATTTTGCACTCCTGGTTACCACGGTCTCTGTCTTTGTTTGCCCCAAAGTTTTCTGTTTGATTCTCACTGTGAGACTCCGAGGTGGGAGACTCATGGCAGCTGGAGATCCCCCTTTTCCTGGAGTATAAGGAGAATATTTTCAGACCCTTCTTACCACCTGCAGTCTTGAGAAACAAGCCTTGGAGAGGGGAAGAGCCTCACCCAAGGCCTGCAGAGAAAAGGCCATTCCTGCTCCCTCAAGACACAGATGAAATGCTTTGCCACCCCCAAGTGGACACTTGCATTTTACCAGCAACATTTACATTTACAAGCAGAAATTTTGCATTATTTTTCCCTCTGCCAGAGATTAGGGTGTGTTTTCCCTCTGGACAGGCCATGGCAGTGGTGCCTTGCCCTGTTCTCCTGCCCATGCATCGCTCCGAGCTCTGTGATCCCACCGAACACCTGGGGACAGCCTGGGGACAACCTGGGCAGTGGCTGCGCTGGATTTCCTCCCTCACCTTGTGCCTCCCTTGGGCAAATCCCTCACAGAGCCCTGGGGGTTCTCCTCCTGTCCCAGCTGTGTGAAAGCTGTCCTAGACACAGGGCGTGAGGAGAGAGCACAGTTCAACATAGTCACAGCTCCAGCATGGGGTGGAGACATTCCTCTGCCAGGTTTGTGGCTCTTTCATGGCCTGTCATGCATTTAGGGTGAGACAGCATCTTGTGTTGGCGCACAGAGAGCCTTCCATGAGTGAGAGCCATGCACGGCCAATGCTCCTCTCCTCCTCTCCTCTCCTC
>VWZP01009193.1:607819-723695 GCA_013396995.1 Dicaeum eximium
CCTCTCCTCTCCTCTCCTCTCCTCTCCTCTCCATCCCAACCTCAGCTGCTCAGCCCAGAGTTGATAAATGCATCCCTTGAATTGCAGAAGAGCACACAGACCTGCAGAAAAAGGTTGGGTGTTGAAGCTGGAGGGCAAAGATTTAATGAGATCTTAAACAAAAGGGCCATGTTTTTGTCCCAAGGGAAGGCAAAAGGGTTTTGTGAAGAAGGGGAAGCAGAGGTGGGAGGAATGTGCATGGATGGAAAAATTTTAGAAGTAGTGAGAAGCAAATCATCATGAATCACCTGTTCTGAATTAATTTATTATCTTGTCCTAAAATCAGTTTTTATCACATTTAATTTGCTGTTAGTCAAAAGCAGTGATACTCATAAGCAAAAATTACTGAGCTTTTTTGGCCAAATATCAAAAGCAAAGCTGAAAACATTTAGTCTTGCACCAAACCAAGCTTCCTGTGTAATTGTTATTGGGAGAGACATGTCAAAACTCCTCTGAATTCTGCTAAAAATAAAATAGATGCAGTGAAAAAAATGCAGACTAACTGGAGACTCCAAGTTAAGTTCCCTGTGACTGCACAGCTCAATACCCCCTCACTCCTGAGGGAGGATCTCTAGAAAATAGTTTATTCACTTTGTCCCTAAATGTAGTCGATGCCCACTGGAGGCTTTTCTTCCCAAAAGGTCGGTGCTTGAGTTATTTATCACTCTGCTCTGATATTTACCTCCTGCATTTTGAAAGCTGGATCCAAAGATGAAAAAAACAGGAAGATGGATAGAGATGTCATGAAAGCTGATGCTGTTCCTTTATTTGTACATTAAGGAGCTTTCATAGCCAACTGCTGAAAAATGTTGGTAACTGGCTGAGAAAAACTCCTGTTGCACAAAAATGGAGAACAACTCTCTTTCCCCTGAAGTGGTCTGGTGTAATAAAACTGTATTTATTTGAAATCAAGTGCAACTTCGGAGACTGAACTGTCTATTGATTTATTTCTCTGCTTCTGTTTCCCTCTGGGAAATGTGCAAATGTGTGAGCAGAAAGTGTGGAGAGCAGGGGCAGTGCTCCAGCACTGTGAACAAAACCTGGAGACTGTGAAATGTGCTACAGGGAAGCACCCAAAGGGGAGAATTGTGTTTGTTGCCAGTGAGTGATGCTCAGATCTAATGCCAGGTTCAGTTGGAAAAAACACCATGAGCAGCAGGTGGACAGTTCTGTTAAGTTTATATGAAGAGTTTTTGAACACCACTGTGTTTTGAAGTGTTTAAATCACAGCTGATCAGTAAAACTAAATGTAGATTTCAGCTGCAGAGATGGTTATCTGTATCTGTATGTAACATGAAAATAAATATACTAAAATGTATCTACCTAAGCCTGGTCCATGCTCCAGAAATCCTCATGCTTCTTTTTTTTCCTCTCTGATTCCTGTGAGCAGCAGAAGATGGACATTCCCCAAATGTTCAGCCAGCAGCAAGTGCAGGATACCAAGGACTCATTGCAAGTCACAGTACTTAAAAAAAAAAAAAAAAAAAAACCCCAAAAAAAAAACACAAACAAAAAAATTTCAGCTGGTATATTTGCACAAAACCAGCACAAATCCCCAAGGGCCTTGTGGCATCCAAGAATTCTGCACAACTGCTCCTACAGGGGAGGAGGTTAAAAACTGGGCAGCACAATTGTCACAGCCAGGAGAGGGTCCCAAAGCAAAAACTGCTCCTTGCCAGCCTGGAACAGCCAGGGCTGCTCTCCCTCTCTGTTTTCCCACAGCTGCTCATTTTCTCTGCTTTCATTATAACACTTGCTGGTATTTTCCCCACTGAGGTTTCTTTTTCTACAAACTAGCAAATCGCTAAGCTGTGGCATTTCCCTATCAAGTGGATATTAATGTAAGGAGAAATATGGCAATGAGAGCAGAATTAACAAGAAATCAAAACAAGCTCTTGCAAGGATTAACATTTGAGTTTAGATTTTGGTCCAAGTCAATGCAATGATGGCAAATGTCTTTCAGAGTGAGCTGAGGGTTAAAAAAGTCCACAAAGAAACGGCAGAAAATTGCCCAATCTGGGCCCTGCAGGTTCCCTCTCCCGGGAAAAACACACTTTTGAGGTTGTTGGGGCAGGTCACCATGCACCAAAAGACAGTGAACATGTTGTGCACGATTCCCTGACTCTGAAAAAGGAATTTGCCACGTACAAAATGGACCATGGTCCCAATGGACCAAAGTGAAAGAACCTCTCCAGGAGAGTCAAGGGTTGTTGATTTTCTTCCACATTTCTTTCCATTTACGTTCTGGGTAGTCAACAGGCTGCCTTGGTCATACCCAGACAGAGCTAAACTCATTTGCTATCAGCAGAAGAAGACTTTCTCTTACTGTTTAGACTTTGTGAAACCCTGAAAAGATGTAGCTGATGTTTTAAAGGCAAATTATCTTAAATCCACTCAATTTTTAATGAAGGATTAATTTTAGGTGAATGGGAGCTGTTGGAATAATTTGCTTCCCACTAGGATACCTAATTCATGACTAAAACTGTATTTTTTGGTTCTTATTGTAAAATCCCAAAAAACCTTTTTCTTGCATCCTCAGCTAACACTATTTTATGAAATGCAGCGAGTTCCTTCCCAGAAGAACAGCTTTTGTTTGATTTTTTTGGCTAGACATGGGCTTTCCAGAAGACTCTTAGACTCAGATGTCTACAACATGATCACCATCAGAGGAAAATTGTATTGCTTTTTCTAGTCAAATGAGGGGGGGAAAAAAGCTGTGCTAAAATCAATTTATCTGACCTGCTTCAGTCATCTACTTTAGGTGTCTTACAGATAGTTTTTATGCATAACTTCTGCAGCTGAAAAACACAGCCAGGCAACAAGGCACAAGTCACCTTGGAGTGCTGCGTGCTCTTTGTTGCAGAGCAGGTTATGTTTATCAGACCCTTTCCATTTGTTTCATTTCTCCAGAACCCGAGAGACTCTCTTAGAAATGACTCACTAGGAAAATCATGCTCCAAATGAGCAAAGCAAATGGCTCACAGCTAAATCACCACTGAACAGTGGGAGAACAGCATCCTCAGGGGCTCACCTGCCACTTTGTTCACTGCTCTGGGACACCTGGGCTACACTCAGAAGGCAGAGAAATTCCAACAAAGCTCTAGCACGTGTAGAATTTGCAGCATTTATTTGCAATCTTGCAGTTTTCTTTCCTTTACTTCTTTGGAGATGACAAGGGCAGGAAAGAGAATTGTGTCCTGCCAGAGAGTGTGCCAAACAGCTGCCTGAACTCAATGGAAAGTCTCCAAAAAGATGTTTTTTCGTGCTGCTGTTGACTGCAGTGCAGGTGGGTTGGGCAGCACAGAGCAACTGCAGCAAAAAAGTACAAGAGTCACAGTTTTGGGAAACAGAAAAACTCACCAGACTGCCTGTGAGGAAGGAAACAAAGCATGAACACAGGAACCTGGAAGTACATTTAACCATGTTTATTTAACCATGTGCAGACTGGGGCTTGGTGTTAGGGAAATCCTGCATGAAGAGGGTTTTTTTTGAGTGTGAGCAAACCTGGTCAGCACCACAAAACTCAGCTTCCCCTAAGCCCTGCAGCACTCTTTCCTCCCAGCTCAGGTTACCTGCTCCCACAGAAAAACAAACCACAGAACCAGCAGCAGGTATAAATTCCCATTTCAGCAGCACTGGCAGGCTCCTCATTGGAGCTGAGACACAGGCAGCAGGCTCTTAGCTTAAAATGCTTAAAATGCTGCAAACCAGTTTGTGTCCCTGCATGTAACAGATAAACAGCAGCTGCCACTGGCCCAGATAGATCTGCTCTGGTTCTGTACCCCAGCCCCAAGAGGAGGGGCTGAGTCATGTGGAGCTGGCTCTCTGTGCTGAATAGTCCCAAAGATGGGGCTCACATGGCAGCCTAGCAAATCCCAGCAAAGCCACTGCACTGCTCCAAGAGGCAGCAAGCACTGCCAGACATGGCTCAGCCTCAGCACAGCCCAGTTTTCCTGTTTCTCTTGCATTCACAGCAAGGAACACTCATGGAAGTGCTACTCTCAGTCTGGCTCCTTCCAGTCTCATTTCACTCCCTATCTTCCCTCCCAGGAGGAACAGGTATATTGAAAATCATCTCTTTCCCCCCATCCATCCAGTCTTTTTGCTGCTACGAAATTCCACTGAGAACTGAGTCTTTCCTCTGCAACTTTATTTGCCAGCTGTAGGGTTCTCACACCGTTATTTGTATTCCAGTCCCGATTTCAATTACCTGGCTAACCTTTTCAATTTTCACAGAGAGTGAGAATCAGAAAACAGCAGGTCCTTTATTACAGCTCACACTGGCGGGGAATTCTTCACTCCCCTTCCCTCCCCCATGTTTGCAGGAAAGCTCTGTCAAATTCAAACAAACTCATTGATAATGACTTGTCTATTTGCTTATGCTTTGCTGGCTGTTAAATATTCTGGTCCTTTCTGTGGACCTCTCTTCCATCCTCCTTTTGGCTTGAACATATTGTATTTTACACCATTTCTAAAAGCCAAGGAGGAGCAATCTTAAGCCCTCACCCTGATGCTTGACTCCAGTGGGAATTCTCAGCAGGGCCAAGCCCTGGAGAAGTTAAAAGCTTTGAGAAGGGCTGTTTGCTGAGTTTTGGTGCCGGTGGCCAGTCCTTATGTCCATATCTCAGAGCACTTCCCAGTGGAGGCTCAGGGCATTGGGAGGTTCCCTCAAAGGAGGGGTGAGTCAGGCACAGGACACCACTCTGCTGAGCCCAAAGCCACTGCTCTGCACTGAATTGTACTGGCCACAGCTGCCACCCTTTTTGCCTTTCTCAATTCTCCAAGTCACACCCCTCCTCTCACCTCCTTTATTAGTCTGAGCTCTTGATCTAGCAGTCATTTCCACGCCTGTGCCCTGTCTGCCCCATCACTCAGCCATCCAGATCCTAAAAATGGTTTTATTTGATTGAGGAATGGAGAGGATTTAATGCAAAAGACCTGTTCCTTAGCAACACCTCCCCATCTTTCGTCTTTTGTTATTTCCACCTCATTATCTTTGCCCATGTTCAACTCCAAATTAACTTAATTACAGACAGATTTCATATCTCTCTGAACCAGAAGGGGCACTTGTAAAACATCCCTCCAGTCAATAGTAAATGAGGGCCTTGGCCTGTGCTGAGCAGGCTTTGGGAAGGGCTCAGCTGTGCCTGCCCTGCTCCCTCCAGAGACCTCTCCCAGTTGCTCCCAGCTCCTGCTGCTCCTTTTCAGTGAGGCATTTCATCTCTCTGTTCTGCAGCCAGTCCAAGCTCACCACAACCCCTGAGCTCCACAGCAGACACCAGTATAAATCAGGTGTATAAAGTATAAATCAGGTGAATGCTTCTCATATGGAGATGCCAAGGGCACTGCAACCTTTCCACCTCCCCCTTCCAGATTCTGACAGGGGACAAGTGACTCAGTTCAAAGTCTGTGATTGGAGTCTGTCCTGAACACTAACCTGAGCTAAATCTGAGCCTTACTGAGTCTGAATATCAGATGTACTCAGTCCAGGATGACCTCTGATGACCTACACACGTGGTAGGTCAAAGATCTCTCTTGGTTAATGCAGCTCTGGGTGCCCAGAAGTCGTACACCAATGACAGCTCTCTCCTTGAAAATCCCCTCAGAGACAAAAATGCAACAACTAGATCCAGGACAGCCCCTCATACCATACCTTGTTCTTACTCTGTGATGCCAGGTTTCCTTTGGAAATCAGGATCAGGACTGATCTCCCACAGCTGAGGGGTGCCTCACCTTCTCACAGATAAATAAGCATTGCTGCATTGCTGTGTCTTACCATTCACAGAAGCTCTCCACTGGCAGAGGAAATATCTTCTTCCTTCTGTTGGAGGTCCAGTAGCTATCACCCAGCCAGGACAGCTCTTCCTAAACCCACCAGGTGGCTCCTCACTGGTAGAAGCTGGTGCACTAAGGATGAGCAGAGATCTGTATTCACACAATGAGGAAAGGGTTGTCAGAGAGAGCCACCAACAGAACTGTGCTGAGGGCACGTGAAACGCAAGGAAATCCTCTACAAAGACGTAGGTGGAACCAAACTCCCACCAGAAATAAAAAAGGGAAGGCTCTGTGTCAATTTTAGAGGAATCAGAGAGCTGTAATTCTACAGTGAGAAGAGGATGTATGGATTCTGGAAAGGGAGGAAAGCCTGGGTGGTGATGCAGGCAGTTCCTCCTCATTCAGGTGAGCTCTTCCTCCCAGCAGCTTGCCACCCTGGAAAGCAGAGCCACAGGTTAAATTGGGATGAGTTTCCCCCCTCACCCTGCAGAGGTAGAGCTGCAAATCATGCAGCACCCTGGGGTTAAGTACCTCAAACACAGGCAGCAGAATTTTGTTTGCAGCATGAAATTCACTCTGCTCCAAAAGTTTCAGGTTCTTTCCTTTCTCTTTTGCCCCTTTCTCACCACTTAGGTCTGCAGGGAGAGAAACCATAGGTAGGATATTTCCTTCCTATTTAATGAGAACGTTTTCAGAATTTCTCACCTCAATTGAACCATTTACCAGCTCAGCAGGAGACTGTCCCCAACATCTGTGCTTATGCTGGAAAGGTCTGAAGACGGCAAGGAGCCTGAAAACTGACCGTGTGGCCTCTAAAGAGCATTTGTACACATCTTCCTCGTATTTACATCCCAACCACACTAGTCAGTGCCACTGGAGGTCAGTCTTGTGCCAGGGAAACCTGTAGGACTGAGCCCTGGGGTGCCCCGATTGCCAGAAGCCGTGGGCACTGAGCCTGCGTGTGTGGCACACAGGACACCCCAAGGGAAAACCTGTTCCAGCTCCCCCGGGGTTGATTTATGATGTAGAGATTCTTCATTTCTTTTTTCCTCAAAACTGCTTAGTGTTCTGTTGCTGGATAAGCTCAGCAGAAGGTTCATGTGTGCTCAGCCAGCCCAGGCTCACAGAAAGCCAGGCTGCTGCTCAGCCAGTGCAAACAGTGCTGACACAGATGGTGACTCAGGCTTGGCCACCTCACCCAAACCGACCTGGAAAATACTCTTGTTCTGGGACAACTCTCAGTCTTTTGTTTCACAGGGCACGGCAGAATAATTATATACAAGCTGCAAGCTCTGGATGAGAAATCAGGATATTGATTCATGACCAAAACAAGTACAAGCTCAGTTATAGTTAATTCAGAGCCATATTCCTTGTCAGTGCCTATAATAAAGAATTCTTACACAGAATCCCATTTGAAGAGTCATTTCCTCCTACTCCTTCCATAAGACCCTCCAAGAAGGGGTCAACAAATATTTAATTGGAAACAAAAACTTTCAGCTAAACATTTTGGTAAAACAGATTGTCTGTGCTTCTGCTACAGGATCCCACAGGTGCCAGTGCAAACCCAGCTCTGGCTGTGCCAAGTGAAGTCAGCTCTTGGTAATTCTTATGCCTGTAGAAAAAATATTCATCAGTATGGTCTGAGTAGAAAATGGAGACTGAAATGCTCAGTTGAGATATACTCAAGTTACTATCCCACATATATTCCTTATTTTACCTTCAGGGTGACTTATTTTTTCTCTCTAGATCAAGGCTGGCAGAGCTGCTCTCTGCCCTGTCTCCAGCCAAGCCACATCTGGAGTGCAGGATACATCACCCACGCTCGTTCCCTGGATCTCAAGTCTGAAATGAGAGCCAGCATTGCACAAACCCCCTGCTGGCCCCTGCTGCAAACAGCCATGAGCACAGACTTCTGCTCTGCTGTACAATTAAAGAGCCATTCCTTTTCTGCTATTTGTCTAGCACACCAATAGAAATATTGATCTCCACCACTGGCTTCTTTCCTGTGAATGATCAGTTATACTTTGGTGTTAAACAAACTGCAATTATGCAATTCTAAAAACCAGAGAATCACGAGGATCCAGGTGCCTTCTGCTCTCTTACCTCTAATTCCCATTAGCATTCCTGTCTGCATGGCCTTGGGCATGCCACATCTTTCCAGGGAGTGAAAAACAGCATCCATCCCTCTGTCCCACACTCACCTCCTGCCTCAAGGAACAGCAAAATTCTCCCTGAACCCAGGCAGTTCTGAAGAGGGACTGGAGCAGACAGAAAGAAGGAGACAGGGTTGGGTCACTGCAAAAACCAACCCAGGGATAGTGGCTCCCCATAATTAGGAAAGAAGATGCACAGAGTGGCCATGGCACTGGAATCACTGCTGGGATGGTGTCCCTAAGCAGCCAGGACAATGGCAGCCCCCCAGTGACACAGACACAGACAGTCAGAGACAGCCAGAGCCCAGGCAGGCAGTGGGTAAGGACAGAGACAAGCAGATTATTAACTGTGGCAGAGCCCATCAGGTGTCCTGGCAGTGCTGCCACCTCGCTGGGTGCTGGGCACTGTCAGGGGGGTGGGGTGCACTGCTGTCAGTGTGATCCACACCAACGAGGGGACAGTCACATCCTTTGCATATCCATCATCTTTGCATGTAGAGCTGAAACAGCTCTAGTGAGGAACAGAGCAAAGCCTCTGTCATTCTGCCTGCAGTATTCCCCACTAGAGCTCTTCCTTCCTCTCACAAGCCACACATTTTCATTCCTGTTTGCTTTCTTTTTTGGTGGTGGTGGATTTTTTTTCTTTTTTTTTTTTTTTTTTTTTTTTTTTTTTTTTTTTGTTTGTTTTGTTTTGGTTTTGTGGTTTTTTTTTTTTGTTTTGTTTTATTTTTGGTGGTGGATTTTTTTTTATTTTCCCCTCTCTCACTTCCTTTGCTGCAACATTTGTGCTGTAGGCTACAGCAGACAACATGACATAACACCTGGATGGTTCCTTACCACTTTCTTATGGGGTATTTATTTTCTCGTGGATATTTTATTCCTTCACAGATGGGACTGAACCACTTACCACTGTCAATAAGCCACAGTAGCTAAAACCTTGTTTACTGCCAGGCTGGACCAACTGCAGAATATAATGTGCTAAAGACAAAAAGTTTGAACCAGGGATATGTTGAGCTGTTCATTTTTAAAGAAGATTGGGAGGAAAGGAAGAGTTCAGAAAGTATCTGGATAAAAAATAGCTGCATGGAAGCAGGACAGCTGCAAGTCTCTGTGAGCAGCACCCAATTTCATACCTTTTGCCTCATTTAACCCACAGATCTGCCCAGCACATTTTGGAGTCAAGATTTTCTCAGCCTTCCTAAGACCACATCTCTCTCTCTCTTCCTCTGCCCTTGCTCTCCAGAGCTGCAGGCTGAGCCCTGTCCATGACCCAGTGAGGAACTTCTGCCCTGGGCATCACAGGATAAAAAAACCCCTTTGTTGAAACACTCAGGGGTACTGGTGCATCACTCCTCAGTGATGCTTTGAGGGAAATAGTGCTTGTTTTAGAAATGCTAAAACAAAAAGGCTTATGGATACTGAGGGGTTTTTGTTAGTTTGACTCTGGCAGAAGCAGCTTTTCGATCCATTTATCAAGCTGCCTGCAGATGCCATTTCAAGGCTGATGAAGATATAATAAACAGTAAGCCAAAAAAAAGTCATTTGAAAGGTGCACCTAGAGCAGTTTAATAAATAAAAGATCAGGGGCAGGGAGGGAAGAAAAAGAAAAATCATCAGTGCAAGTTTTGACTTTCCTCTGCTGTCCATTTTATAGCATAAATTTAAATAAATGAATGGTGCAGGTTGGTGAAATCATTCTTTCACTCTCAAATACCCTCTCTAAAAATTTCTGCTTGTGAATTCATCTTTCTACAATGTCTTGCTGGCTCATGTTTTGCCAGCTACCCTCCAAACTGTCACTCCCCAATGTTTAAGGATATCCATCAGGCTCTGCAGAGCCCAGAGCTCCTGATGGAAGAGAACTCTCTGTGGAATCTCCAGTGCAGTAGCCTCAACACTGCTGAGCAGTTGGGTGCCAGCTCAGGTGACCCCAAGGTTTATGCTGTTCCCTTCCCACTGCTGATACAGAGCTGCCCTTGGAGTTTGCACCAAGCTTCAATCTCCCACAGAGGAGACTTTGCTCCTGCAGGGATCCCTGGAGATCCCAGCCCTGCACTGGCTGTCAGTTGTTCCCCTGGGAACAGGGCAGCCTTTGCCCACATTGGGATTGTCATTTGCCAGGTTCTCTTTTCCATTTGGATTCATGGATATCAGACAAGACCCTTCTCAGGCCCTTGCAGGGTGTTTTGTACATTGATCTCTGGCATTTGGCAATGCAGTTATTGCACATCTCCCTGGAGCATTTTGGTTATCAAGGACTGATGGACATCCAGGCTGGAAGTCCAGGTATGAGTTTCAACATTCTTCTCCCAGAAGTTGTCACCTGGTTTCTTTTGAATTGCAGGAACTTTTCTCCAGGTCTGATTCTTTCCTCAAAAGTTTGGGGTCAAGGCTCATGGACTTCAGCAGATACCACAAAAATCCTGTGAGCAACAGAGAACAAAGAGAGAGTTGCAGACAATAAAAAATATTAACAGGTGAGACATGGTGAAAGAATCAGAGGAAAGTGAGGAGAAAAAGACAGTCCCAGAGGAACAGAGAGAAGAATGGAAAAGGAAAGAGAGAAAAATAATTTTAAAAAGAAGAAATTATTAAAGAACTGGAATGGGAATAAGGGTGAAAGAAGACAGAAAAAGGGGAAGTAGAAGGAAAGGTGAAGACAGAAAAAAGGCCCAGTAATATGCATAAAGAAAAATATCTGCTGGTTTCCATTCTTCATTAATGCTTCACCAGATGGAGATGGTATCAACAATAATAGAACCTCTGAGCTGCAGAACAATAGGTGAAATAATTCAAGCACCACTTTCAGATTAAAAAACAGTGAAGAGAGTTTGATTTATTTCCCAGTTTTTCTTTTCTTTCTCTATATATAGAAAATAACCTCATCTGCTTACTCAAGTTCTGCGGCTCATCACCACAAAAATATAAATAAAAGAATGAAACCACCCTTCAGTGCAGACAGAAAATAAATCAAGAGACCTCAATGTATTTTCATTGTTGCAGCTGGGTTCTGTCTTCACATTTATTTATCTTTAAATTTCTCCTTGCACTCCAGAGACCATATCCCATAAAATGCTGGGTTAACAAGTTAACCATGAATAATTCATGAGATAATTATAAAACATTTACACCAGAACATTATTGTCTTGCAACTAAAAAAAACCCAAATACTTAATGTCCTCCAACATTAATGGTAAACCTCTTGTGACTGCAATGTTCGTTATCACTAAAATTAAATTGAATTAATCTTCAGTTTGCTTTGGTTCCTACTAGCAGAGAATCAGAGGGAAAAAACACTCCCAGATGATATGGAAACATAAAAATAGATAAATGCATACACATATTTCTCTGTGTGTGTGTTTCCACACATGTATATATTAGATTCTGAAACATGCCCACAGAGGAGATGCAGTTTTAGTCTTCCTCCCCCAAAAACACCCTGAGGCAGGAGAGACATGAGCTTTTATACTGAAGGCATTGATTCAGAGCACACATGGAAAGGACAAACACAGAACTGCAGCACCCTGTGCTCAGAGGGACTGTGGCTTACCAGGTTTTCCTTACCCCTTCCCACTGCACAGGTGGTCTTTGGTCAGATCCTGTCCCCACAGTAAGCCTGGAGCTTACTCTGAAATTAAAATGATAATAAATTTCAGTTTTGGTGTCACCAAGATGAGGATTTGGCCTTGTACACTCACCCAAAATTAAGGCTGTCCTATGTGTGGCTATAAAGCTCCTACAAAAACATCACCAACAATGCAAATCTCTGGTACTGCCAGCATGACAGGCCATTAGGGCTCGAGCAGTGCCAGCCTGCATAAAAGCTCCTCTGTCGCCTTCCCTCTGGACATGAGGCCAGAGAAGTGCTGGGAAAATTCTCCAGCCATCCTTCACCAGCGTGTGCTGCTGGTCCCCTGAGGGCTTTAATGGGCACACACAGAGAAACCTCAAGAAGGGTCTTGCTCAGATCACAGAAACTGTCAGCCTGCTGCTAGAGATCGGATCCAGCAGTGACTTCTCCTCTCCCCAGGAGCTCAGGATAACAGAGCAGCACCACAGCAAATCTCCACTGCAGAATCTCCCTGTGAGCGTGGGCTGCTGTGAACAGGGAGCAGCAAACCTTGGCAGCTCCAGCTACAGCCCCTGGGGGAGCCCAGGGCGCAGGAAGAAACTCCCCCAGGGAAAATGCAGGAAACTTTCTTGTTCCTCTTTCTCCCTTCCTCCCCCTCTGAATGCACTCAATCCACACAGAAAACTACCTGTGCTTTCTCACAGACTCATTGCACCCAGGCACTGAAAGCTTTTCTGCATGAACAGAAGGCCAAGGGTTCCTCTTCCTCACAGGATTATTAAGAGGTCACATATGGGAATTCAACAGCTACATCTGCCTGCCAGCCAGGAGCAAGGGCTGGAAGCACCCTCTGCATATTCTGAATCCATGAAAATATCCCAGGAGATTTAGCACTAAGCTGATGGTCAACAAAACTACCCGGAGCCTGAGGCATTACAGTTTGATTTGACCATGCACACTTTGTTAAAGGATTAGGAGGACTCCATCATTGTGACATTTAAATTCTAATTGAAAACCAGTCTCTCTCACACACTTCACTGGTCTGGGACCTGCAAGGAGATCCATGAGGTGCGTGTGTGTTTCTGTGAGGGGTGTGTATGTCTGGCAGCTTCTTTGGGGCAAAAAAAAAGGGGTTCAAAGCTCCACAGAACCACGTTTACCTCCCATCACACATCAGCCCAGCAAACAATGTGGGATTTTACAAAACCAATGGACACAGTGAGGAACTCAAGTTGGAATTGCAATCATTTCTGCAGAGCCCATTTGGAAATCTGTCTGCTGTATGTGAGTGTCAACAAACACTCATGATATTTCATCTCTGCATCAATTTGCAAAATAGAAAAAATGCTTCATGAACAGCAATATAGTTCTGTGTACACAGCTGCCAGCAGCTGCCCTCTGGGGTGATTCCTGTAATTTTCTATATTTTGCTCAGCACAATGTCATTTATCATGAAGACTGTCATCAATATATGAGCTGAGGATGAATGGCTAAGAAGGTCTGTTATCCTCAGCCCTGAAGCACAGAGGAGTTTTGTTTTGGATATTCTTGTCAGAATATCCAATTCTTGATATTCTTATCAGAATATCAAATATATTGTTTGGATATTCTAACTCAGCTACAGAGCACACAGATCTGCAGTCAAGAGTGGTGAAGCTTGGATTACCAGACTCTGCTGCCATGGATGGATGTAATCACAATACCTAACTCTGAGCCCATCACTGACTCTCTAAATGCTCAAGAGCTCCATTTCTGAGCATTCCATCTCAGTGTTGGTGCTACAGTGCAGTGCTGGCACTATGGAAGCAGCAAGGCTGTCTGTGAATGGCTGTTCAGGCTGGCTGTGTGATCCTGCAGATGAAAAACCACTAACCATGGTGCTAGACCTGGGTGCTAGAGGGCCCAAGTCCCTCTCAAACATGTAGCTATAGACTCTTCCTTAAAGAAGTTACTCTCTCAGGGGAGAGTTGATGTCAGCAGGTGGGGAAAGGAGGGGACAGAGGTGAGACAGTGGTGACTGATCTTACAGATTCTGAATGAACCAAGAGCTTAACTCAGTGTCAGCAGCTGGGTAGAGAAGCTACAGAGGGGACAACCCTCAGCTGATTCTGCACAAAGCCCCAGCCCAATGCCCGAGGACCATGGCAGCACAAGGAGATGGCTTTGAGCTCAGACATTTGCTCCTGTTCTCCCTGAATGCCTCTCCCTAACATGTGAGTATGAAATCTTCCCAGGGAAAAGAGCTGAAGACTGCAACATTCATTTCTCTCTGTAAGGACAAAGGCTGGATTGAGTCCAAGCTGTTTCTCCTCAAATCACGGATCAATCAAGCAGCTCTGGTGATGTCACTATCCCTGGCACTGGGACCTAATTTAAAATTACCTCAAATCTGAAAGATTGATTTTCACCATCAGCATTTAATGTCTGCTGTATCTTTCTTTTCCCAGCAGAGAAGAAAAAAAGAAAGGAGGGGAGAGAGAGGGAGAAGGAGATGGTTCAGATTCAACTGCAATTTAGCATTCATTTGCATTTTTAAATTAGTTAAGCTGTGGACCGTAGCAAAGCAATGACAGAGAAATTTTGTAATAATCAGTCTGCTGGGAGTGTATAAAAGGCTGTACAGGCAGGTTGCACTGAAAGAGGAAGCAATATCCCAATGCTCAAACTGGGATTTGCACAGGCAAATTTACTCTCCCTCATATGGGGCCAGATCCAGCTCAGCAGACACAGAGAGCTCCAGCTCAGACAACTTCATCTGCTCCAGACACTGACTGCAGCCAGTGGAGAGAGAGGGGTGTGCTCAGACTCTGATTCATCTTAACCTAAGGTGAAAATCTGAATCAGACCAGATGATGAGATACCTGCAGTGAGGTGAGAGCAATCTCACCACTGTTGTTTACAATATAACCTTAAATTCTTCAGCCTCCCTGTGTGTGTCAGCCTCTCCTCAGTGGGCACCACACATCTGACCCCTTCTCCTTCCTTCTGCAGCTCCTACCATGATTCTCTTATGCCTGTAAGGAGATACATCCCTCTCCTAAATCCAGTGGAAAGTCATCATTACCTCAGATCTGTGAGTGCTCAGGGAAGGGGAAAGGAAGAATCAGGATGAGAATGAGCTAAAGGACCCTCAGTTTTGCACAGGGACCCTCCCTCAGCTCACAAGGAGGATGTGACAGCACTTCACTGTACAGCGGAAGGTGCTGCATACTCAGCAACCTGAGCCACTGATTTTGCAATGCATCTCACACTGTTTAGGATGAGTGAATATTGTAATGCCTCCCTCTTTGGATGGCAGAACATGGCAGCACTAATGCTCACTTTGCTCAGCAAGGGCAGAGCCCACTCATGACTAAACCTGGCTTCAGGAACACTGCACCTCGACCATCCTGAGAGCAGCTCTTCACCACCCATTTGATGTTCTCTGCCTGGCACCATTTTGCTGTCCCTTGCTTGCCCTGCTCCAAAAGCTGGCATCAGTTTCTCAGTGTGACTGCTCCTTTTTGCTTAAGTTGTCCCTCTGGGTGAACTGAAGCACAAGGAACATTCAGTGAATTTCCTGAAATCCTCCTCCTGATCTGAAACATCAGCCCTCAGTACATTTGTGTTTATCCAGCTTCACCACTGCTTTGTTCAAAAATGTGAACCCATCCTCTTCCAAAGCAGCACCAGCTTAGTCCCAGCAGCTCACCAGGAGCCATGGAATGGTTTGCTTCCTCTCAGACATAATTTGGAGTTACAGGGCATCCACATTTTACAGACACTCAGTCTATAATGGTGTGCCCTGTGCATATATATAAGAAACAGTGATTTTTAAAAAGTTTTACTTAATGTTTCCCTCCAAAGAGGTCCCTATGACTTGAAAATCATTTTACCTGCATCAAATGCATTACTCTATGACCACAAAATAGACACCCCATTATTCTGACAGCAAAGTGAGTGCAACTGGATTTCCCTGAAGGAACCCAAACCTTTCCAGTTTTATTACCTTGTCACTCTGCATTTTTGTAGATATCAATCACAAAGGTACATTTTGTTTCAGGGTGGACTTAAGTGACTTGATTCAAACTATCTCTTTTGAGGACAGAAGAGCAAGAAGATGAAAGCTAAAATAAATAAATGGCTCTACTTATATGATGGATACCAAGAGCAAAACGTGCTCTGTTTCACATTTTAGTCACTTGTTTAACTTTTGGGGCTGGCATTTCTGGAGTGGGTTCATCCCATCAGAGTTCCAGTTTGTCCCATCACATCAATGTCTCTCATCTACAACAACTGGCATTGCCTTAAAAAATTCAAGTTTCTGCTTGCTCACCTGTCCTTTTGTTACTAGTCACATGTCCAAACTGAGGTAAAAGTAAGGAACCTCTGTGCATTTTCCCTTAGGATGCTCTTACTTTCCTCCTCTGGCAGAGAACAACTGTGGGGTTTGTGCTTTGCAGCTGTGGTGAAGGCTCTGGAAAGGTTTTTTATTGAGTATACAGGGGTGCATGGAGCAAACCTGCCAGTGCTGCTGAACCCTGTGTGTGTTTCCTCTCAGCTGGGCATGGGCAGCTGACCTGCAGGATTGCTTGGTTTCTATTGCAGTCACTGGAGGGAGAGAAACCTCCCAAGGAGCATTTGTCTCATCCTAAGATGGCTGTCCAAGAGAAATGGAATCATTTCTGAAGGTCTCATTTGAGTCCTACCAACTACAGAGCAAACCTAGACACTTGTTTAGACCAGAAGCCTTCTTTACATTACATTTGGGCCAGGGGAATCCACCCAAAACTCCTGTGTATGTTTGCCTAAATACATAGGAGTGGAGCCATTCCAGCTGTTTATTCCTGAGTCTTTTCACAAAAGCTTCACCTTGGAAAGGACAAATTTTCAGACAGAACCAAGCCAGTCCAGATTCAGACTCCTGAACTATAAGCAAAGACCCACACCCCTTACAGTGACTGTGACTGTGATGGTGCCTTCCCTGAGGGACAGCAGCTCGTGTAGAAACAAGAGTGAAAAGAGACAGAAAGGAAAGGAGAGGAGAGGAGGAGCTGCACTGTGCACCAGGACAGATCTGCATTATAACTCCCTTCCTGAAAGACTGAATTGTGAGAAGGCTTTTCTGAAACATCTCTAACCATCCAAAGACTGTCAGAGCAGTTCCCTGCAGTATTTCTTTGCTGAGCATCTCCTCTTGTTCCCAGCGTGGTGCTGGAGTGGGGCAGAGAGGCTGGAGGGGCACAAGGGCCCACTCCCAGTGCTCTCTGACCCCTCCTTAGACCCTCACCCAATGAGGCACAGTAGGCTATAATGATGTTTTTCTGGGTATTTCCATATGTGTAACAAGCAGTTCAGCTACCCTGAGGTCCCAGAAAGTACTTTTCCATAAAAATAAGATCCTGTAAAACCTGTACCTTTAGACAACCCCCACTCTGACTTAGTCCTAGTCTCTCTATTTTACAAAATAAAGGCTTCAGTGTTCATTCTTCTGAGTTTTGCTGTGTTATCTGTGATTGTCTTGGAAAGCCAGCTCACCCTGAGGCAAGCTATTAACATCTTTCAGATAACAAAAGCCTTTATTGTCCCACTATTTCTCATGCATTCTGTCAAGACACGCAGATGAATGAGTTACCAGGGGGTAAGTTTGGGTATAAATTTACAAGGCCTCTACTCCATCATAATTGTCTGTATTCATATTCTCATTCTTCATGCTCATCCAGATGTACTTGGAGGTGATTTGTCCTCAGGAAGAAAAGGGGTTGGTTGCTTTGCATCTGCTCTGTAGAAACAAAGAAAATGATGTCCTGGGGCTTCTTGAGGAGAAGGTGACATCCTGGGAGGTCACCCACTAACCTTCCCTGGAATGTGTCCTTCCTTCTGTGGCATCCATCGTGTCTTCCATCTTGTTAGAAAATGTTCAGTGCAAATATGAAAACAGCTGTTTACTTTGAAAGACAATCTTCATCCAAGCAGCTGAAGTGTTTCAGTTGGAAGATGCTAAAGCAGGGAGGAAATACCAAATGGGGTTTTCTACACCAAAATTCTTGACACTCTGCACGTATGAGCAATCATCCATAAAGGACATGCATTTTACATCACCACAAGACTCTTCTTCAAGCCCACATTTCTCCAGAGATACAACCCAAGAATACTTCACAATCTGTATTTTTGCATGTGCCCCAAGGCCTTTGTTAGCGTGACTATGATGGCTCCTGGGCATGATTTGCTCACATTCCCAGCTGAGAGCCAGGCCAGGAAAATCTCACAGCTTGTGCATGCTCCCTGATTCCTTTTATTATTTAGAGGATTAACTAAGAATCCCACAATGGCTTCAATGACTCTTGTGCTCTCAATGAAGTAGCAAATAATTGAAAACACTAAATACCCATTATAACTGGTAAATGGCAATACAATCCCAGGCAGGGAAATATTGAACTCACCGACCTGAGGGAAGCCAAGTATAATAAAGATCATCTTCAGAGAGATGTGCCATGAAGGGCACTTATCTCTCTGCAGCAGCTCAGAGCACCCTTCCAACCCTTTTCATTGCAGATGAGGACAAAACCAAAAACTTCCCCAAGTCCAGCTTTTACACACATGTAACTTACTCAGTGCTTCTCTGCCATGTGAGTACACTGATTTAATCATCCTCTGCTCACACCAGCAGCCTTGCTTATTTTATTCTTTCTGACTACTCACCCAAACCACCAATGCTGGGAGTGCTCTGTAATTACAGGTGCCATATGGTGCCCTAATTATTGCAGTGCTTGTTGTGTCAATGTGTTAGATAATCGAGATGTGGGGAGAGGAGCACAAGGGGAGTTGGGCATTTTGAGGGACAGGCTTGCTCAGAGAACACCATTTACTACAAACAGCTCCAGGATGCCAAGAGCCACGTCCAGGAAACAAAAAACCATGGGCATGAAAATACCAAAACCATCATCTGCCTGGGGTCTCACTGTAGAAATGTGACTGGGGTTGGATTTTATTTCTCTTTTAGATTCGATATCCCTGTGGCTAGAGAACATGGCTGTAGTTTATAGGAATAGAAAAATATAATGTTATTCAAGATTATGACATTGTTATTCTAATTAGTAAAAAAGAAAAGAGGAGGAGCAAAGAGAGGATGATACAAAACCCTTGGGCTGGATTCCCTCTCTGGTTTACACTGATGTAGAGAATGTGCAGGACTGGAAAAGTCCATATTAACAAGGGAATTAAAATGCACCATTGAAATAACATTACTAAAATAATGCAAGATTTAAGAGGTATAATCATAAAACAGTTTCCCCCTGAACTTCTTTTACATTCACTAACTTGGTCAAACCCCCTCCCTTGTTCAGATTTCACTGATAAAAAATTACTCAACTAAAGGCTTTAGAGTAAGTGTGGGTTTGTACCATTGGAGGGGATAATAGGTTTTGTTCTAACAGCAATGTGCCTTTTCCACAGTGGTTCTACAATTGTGGATGTTCAAGGGCAGAATGGACAAGCAGCTACAGGAGGAACCCAGGGCAGCTTACTGAGAATCACATTAATCTTAGGAAATCCTGAGCCGACTGTACTCAGAGAGTAAAAATGTTATGGAGGAAGATTAAACAAGTTTTTTCTATTCTTATTCTTCACCAGGTGTCTGCTTATGGCTCCTGCTGAAGACCCATTACTGATGCTGTCAGCCTCCTCTGAAGGCTCAAAAATATCCATTCCTCAGTGACCTTACAGACTCAGCTGCACCACGAACATCTTCTACACACTGCAAGTCTGATGAGAAAACAGAAGATGGTGAAGATTATTCACCAGAAAGGAACTCTCTGCATTCCTGTCAATGCCCTGAGCAGTAAACAGAGACAAAATGTTACAAAAATTACAGACCTAGCCCTTGGCAGAATGATTCTCAAAGGTTTTCCACAAGCTGGATGTGGTTTACAAGACGGACAGAGCAAATCCCAGTGTGCCAAGTTCAGACACTTTATGGTGGAAGGAGGATGTGTTCCTCCAGGAGTAAAACACCTAATTGACCCATAACCCATCAGTGAAACAATAGAGAATAAAATTCCCAGCATAACTGGGTTATAAATCATTCCTTTGATACCAGGACCGAGCAATTTATTTTGAGTATCTGAGTGTTTATACTGAGGAAATACAGTGGTTTAGCTATATTTAAACCCTTTGGCTGGTGCTTAGAGGGGAGAAATGACAACTGTGCACAGTGATTTATTTCTCCACTTTACTTGGACTGTAAAGGTGTGAAGACAGAGCTTTTAAAAACAATTCTTGCAGGGGTCCACAGGTACTGTGCAAGTGCTGTCCCTCCTGGCCCAGCTTCCTGGCTCCCACTCAGAGCAGCTGGAGATGGGCAACCACCTTCATCCTCTCCACATCCTGCAATAACCTGCTGGCTTTTCACTGCTCTTTGAAGAGCACTTTGCACACAGAAATTCACCAGAGTCAGTGCCCCACACAATAAAAAATTCACACATTTACACACCATCTCTCAGGTCACTGATATTCCCTTGCATTCAAGACTTCTCTACACTGTATGAACATTTTCAGAAGGGTTTAGGTGCACAATGGACACCGTGTATGGTCAGGGCCAGGGAGGATGGTCATTCCCCGATTTCCTGGTTTGTGAGGCACTGTCTTTACTTCCCCACAAGAGGAGCAGAAATGGTTTCTCAATGCAGTTTCTGGAGAAAGTCCTCAAAAGCAGCAGAAGGACTGGTGTGACATAAAGACCAGACCTGAGCTGGGGCTGAGGTCAGTAATCATCTGTGAAAATATTTTGTGACAGTTTTGTTTAGGCAGACATTTAGCAGATAAAAAAGCTACTGCCATGCTCCATGGAAGGAGTAGGAGCCACCTGCCAACCCCTTCCCACTAGCACGTGGCCAGGACAGAGAGCAGGACTGGCAATCTCCTTTTGCTGACTTATTCCCACATTCATCCCTCCAGGAAGCAATAGCAGGGCCATCCCTGGATTTCTGCAGCTGTTCATGGTTTGCTCTGTGCCAGAACAGTCACCTGAGTGGCAGCAGACAGGAAGCAATACAGGAATATCCTCCCTGTGCCTGGATTTACAAGGACAGGATATCTTCTGTGCCTGGCTTTTCATTAGCAGAATTGCACAAAGGGAATCCTGAGGTTCAGGAAGCACCATGTGCATATCCAAAGCAGACAGAGATGCTCCTAACAGACAATGAGGCACTAAAGTCTGTCAAAAGAGAGAGGGGGAGATAAAATTTTGCACCATGCTGCTCTCTTAAGTTATCAAAGGGAAGTCTGGAAGCACTGGGCTCTAATTGCAAATTTGGTCATGGAAATGCAGCTCTAGGGAAAAAAGAAACTAAGAATTAGAGCTCTTTCTAACAGAGCTCATGGGGAACGGGTGAGCAGTGAAGATCTATATGATCACAGTAATCAGAACAGATTAATCATTACTTCCCAATTTGGGCAGTGCTGTCTAGAACTGTATTTTTAAAGCACATAATCCTGATGGTATCTCTCTTCTGATTAGCCATTCAAAAGAATATTCATGTAAGTTGGAGCTGAAGCATCTCTGCTGCAGAATTCTGATGACATAATAGGTCATTATAAATTATTTATCCAAGTGAAATAAGTCCAGCTATTTAGGGCAGGTCACAGTGACAAGTTACTATGGCATCTCTAATGTAATTTTTACTATCTTTTAGGTCAGAGAGAGCCTGTTTAAATGCAAAAGCTCTTTGTAACAGCAATTTGCAAAACAATGAGAGAAATATGCACAACGTGGTTTGCTGATGAAGCAGAATTTTGTCAGAGTAGGACATTGTTTAAAGGTTTACCCTGGAGGCACCACCTGTTTTCTAAAGCACTGCTAAACGACAGAAGAAGGTACACCTACACCCAACAGAGGAAGGGCCAAGAATAAAACCTGGAAACCTTTTATTTGTGAATAACAGCACAAATACAAGAAATCTGTGAGCTCACAGATAGGATACTGATGCTAGAGAGACATCAACCATTACATATCTGCCCCTGGTTGAGAAGGGAAAGCTTCAGGAGGAGGACTGGGGACAGCAGCTATTTTATCCTTTGTCAGTACACAACCACCAAAGATGCTGATGTTCAGTACTTACCTTTTCATCCATTACTTCCTGTGATTTTTCTTCCTCCTAGCATTGCAAACTGCAACTGATTTTTGTAACATTGTGAGTGATGTTTAATACTTAGCTGAAATGAGAAATGAGGGGGCAGAGAAGTATTAAATGCAGAGATGGCACTGTTTTAACAGGCTGTCAGCCTTAGCTGTAAGTATGCTATCAAAAATTAGACCAACAAAATTCATCAGGAGAGCAGCAGCTTTGCCAGCAGCTGTTACAAAGGAAATAAGGAATAAGTCAAGGCCAATAACTGCTATTAGGATTAGACTAATTCAGAGATGGTGGAACCAACACTGCCAGTGAAAAACAAGAGTCCACAGGAAACCACTCACAATATCTTTAACCAGAAAAGGAGGGGGAGCAGAGAGGAAGCCTTGGAATGTTTCTTTGCTTGGCCTCCAAGCTGTGAAAAGGAAGCAGGAGAAAAGGGAAGCAAGGCATCACAGCATATTACCTACAAGCAGTATGTTGTCCCACATCCCAGATCTGTGGTGCTGATCCTGCACAAGCCAGGCCATCCTAGACCTGGCAGCAAGGAGCCAGCAGCTCCAGAGTCAGAGGAAAAAAGGTGTGCACAGCACAGAGGGAGGAGAAGACACAGGGAGAGGGCAGCAACATTGACCTGAGCCAAAATAAACAGAACCACTTGCCTGAAGGGCCCTTTGCTCTGATACCATATGTGGGTTCTGATCACACCAGCCAGGTCTCCAGGAGAGACAATTCCTTGTACAGCATCAGCAAATTACTCCAGTCTGCAGTTGTGATTAGTGCAAGAGAGAGAAAAAGTAAATGCAATCTGGCCAATTATGCACTGAGGGGAACAAGAAAAACAAACAAAAATTCTCTGAACCTGCAGGTGTCAACACAAACACAAAAGACTGATAAGCTTGTTTTCTTAGTGTGGTACTGTACCTGTGAGCTCAGGGAATGGGATTCTTCCAGCTGCTGCTTGCAGGAGGTCAATGCACAGCACAGGGTTCACCCCAAACAGTCACATGAAGGCAGAGCCACAGGGTTCCAGCACTTAGATTTGTTTTCCCATTCTTTTATCTGCAGTGAAGCCTGTGTTGGCAATCACATGGGAAGAGACAATTATATTTCTGTCAATGGCTGCAGAAATCCTGTATCCCAAAGTCTCAAAAGCCAGGTCAGAGAGTTTGAGGCTGAACACACTGAAGAAAACCTGAAGGAGATTAACACCCTATGGACCTATCACAAGGACTGGAAAGCCACCAACCTATTTTATTCTCTCATTTTTTCCCCTGGAGCACAGCTCAGCCCGTTCCACTGTGCAGGAGGACACACACCCCCCTCAGGACTGCAGCTGCAGTGGAGCTGAGCATCAGTGCAGGCAGGATCAGGCTGATCCAAAACAGCAGCTTTGAGACCTGCTGCTGCCAGGCACAGCCCTGGGAGTGAACCAAGAGACACAGTAGAGAAGCTTCTTTTTGGTGTTGCTGATGAAATGAAGTGTTACTGCCCACTGAGACCCTCCCTGTGTTCTGCTGTTCAAATACAATTATTACTCCACCCTCAGCACTGCTTTGTGCCTGTCTCAGCCCAGGGGCTGCTTTCTCTGCTGTATCTGATCTTGCATTGCCACACAATCCACAGGAATTGCTCCAGCCAGACCTCAGCAGACCGTATAAAACAGACCAGAACTACAAAAAAAAAAAAANTGCATTCCCCACCTTGGAACAAAGGCAAAGTCTGGAGGGAAGAGATGCTACAACTTGTTTTCTAAACAGATTATTTTCACACTTTCCAATCACTCATTCCAAGCTTCATAAATACCTGCAGGGTCAAAACCCTGTCCCCAGGAGCTGGAGCAGTGACCTGGATACGTGACAGTCAATACAAAGTCCTTTCTTTGGCAGGAATTGCCTCCAGTACAATCTTTTGCTCAGTCTTCTGTCTCCTTCGAGCAAAATCTGCCAGAACTGACTATTTCCAATTTGTTTTTCCTTCTTCCTTCTCTTCTTTATTTTATTTCATGTGTTGTCCCAGCCTCCCCTCTCAGAGGTGTTCCCCTGGGGAAATTCATGTCCCTTGTACTTTTTACTCTGTGCACATAATAGAACATTATCTGCATAATTTACCTTACACCACATGTTGTCTTCCTTCTGGCTAAGTGTTTATCTAAAATAAATATATATCCTCATCATGTACACTGTGAAAAAGAGCCAAAAAGCCTGTCCTATGTAAGAACTTCATAATATCCAAAACCTGAACCACCAAGAACGTGTTAGCTCAGCCCTTCAGGTCAAATGTAACTGCAAAGCTGCTCCTCCTCCTCCTGCCCCTCTCTGCATTTTTCAGTGTCCCATTCCTCATGTAGATCTAATGAAATCCTTACAAGGTGAATCCAGATAAAATCTGGAATTTCAACACAGCCCACAGATCGAGGGATTTCAATAAGTCAAAACCCCCTGTTCCTTTAATGCCTTTATCACAGCTCAGCATGGCAGGGTATGAAACAGCAGCAGATCTGTGGAACTGGGCAGGGCAGAAACATTTTCCATGGGCTAATGATCATGAGTAAAACACGCAGAGCGCAGAGATGTTGCTCCCACACCTCCTTTCCAGGAGCACAGCTGCCAGCCAGTGCAGCCCCAGTGTGCAGGGCAGCTGACACAGCACTGGACCACGATTTCAAGTTAAATGTGCTGGGGCTGCTCTGGGCCAGTCAACACAATCTCCAGCCAGCTTCTCTCACACTCTCTTGAGCATGAGGACAGCACGGTGCTTTGCTGATGCTGCTGAGGTTTGTAGGCGTTTGTAGCTATCAGCAAGAAAGTTTGACAGGAAAACATTACAAAATAAGGAAGGCTGAGGTCTTGTAGCAAGTTTGAGTCATGGTATATCAGGGTGAAAACATGCCCTGAATACTGAATGTTTGTTTTTACATTAGCACAATTAAAAATGAGGGTGATGTTTCTTTGTTTTTTCTCATTTTCCCTTATGATGATTTCAAATGTGCCTCAGTTTTGTTCTTATGGTCCCTGTTTTGTGTCACCTGCACTAGTCCACCAGCAGGATCAGAGTCTACGGCTGGAAGGTACTGGGCCGACCCCATGTGAGGACTGAGTCATAAATTTGCAATAATAGGAAAATTCAAGCACAAAGTGTGGCATTTCCTCCAAATCCCTCACACTTATACTTTCTACAGATATTTTTGGATGGGCTGAATTGTCCTTGGAGATTTTCTACATCTCCAATTGCCATTTCTAGGATCAATTCAGGTCACCAAGCTCAGATGTTTGGTACCACTTCAGATATTTGAGCATCTCCCACTGAACTTCTGGAAGTGCTGGGTCTCCAAAAGCCCCATGTGGACATCCCAGATAATTTGGGAATCCATGGTAGCATTAAAAGTGTGGGCACCTGGATCTCTCCCTAAATGAATCTCTCTCTAGGTTCAGACCTGCCCTTGTGATGGCCACTGAGTGAACCTCAGGGCTTTATTTAGGGGGTCACACCCACCAGCAGATTAGTGGCAAAGACACTGACTACATGCAGGGCTGAAAGCCCTCCAGAGGCTTTGCTGTCCCACCCAGTGTCCCTGGTCATGCATTCCATGGTGTCTCCTTTCTGATTTCCTTAGCCCAATTTCCATTTTACAGGGGAAGAGCCTGAGCAAGGCAATGTGAGGTTTGCATCACTAACAAACTCACTCAATTCCCTGATGCACTGTCACAAGACTAATGGCCTATTTTAAAGAGCATCCCTGTCAGGAGGTGCTTTTTAAAAAGGATTCCCACAGTGCAATTAAGCAGCCCTCACATCTAAAAATTACAGTATGGGAGGAGAGACCTCGATTTCAACACACCAAATTTGGATTTTACTGAAGACCTTCAGAGCTGGAAAATGTCACCTGTTGGAGTCAGCTGCAAAGTCCACACATCGAAATAAAAGAGTCTGTCTCCCTTCTTTGAGAGTCATGGTGCTCTGTGAATTTTTATGTTTTAGTAGAAGAACTCAATCCAGACTCCAAAGCTGTGGAAAATCAACCTGTTTTCAGTCCAGGCTCTTTGATCCTCTCTAAGCCTTTGAGGCTCCAACCCAGGGAATGACACAGAGAGACAAACATGGAGAAGGGCCTTGACATGGCCTCAGTGGGAAGAAGCAAGGAAGGTTTAACCCAAAACACATCAAAACTTTTCAAAGCTCTCTATCTCCTCTCAACATCAGCTGTTCCTTTCAAACCTTCCTTTGAAGTCAAAGGCCACAGTTAGGAACTTCCTCAGAGAAAAGATGTTTTTTCTCTATCCATGTTTTCTTGTATCCACCATTCTCCCTTCACAACAAAAGCTGCTATCTCATGTGCTCATCAGAGCCAAGAAGACAGTGTGAGACATGATCCTGAGCCATCAGGAACACTCCCAGGACTCACACTTGGACTGCTCCTTCTCAGACTTTCTGTGGGTGTCTCATTGTCACTTTTATGTCAGCCTCAGAGTGGGATCCAACACAGGTGTCCTTTAGGAAGTGGAATCACACTGACCTTTCCATTTCATTTTCTCTGTGTTTGGGCAACAGTCTAATACCAGTAATGGGGAGAAGATGTCCCTGTGCTGTATCAGCACAGAGCTAATTCTACTGGCCTGGCTTTCCTTCAAAGCACATGGAAGGATCTCAAAAAAAAATTACAATAGAAAAGGTGAAAAAAAGTCACCAGCTGGCTCCCATTTGCTCATCTGGAAGCCCATGTCCAATATCAGCCACCTTGCTGCTTTGTTGGGACAAGAATACCACAGTTCCACCCCCAATCACTCTAATTTCAAAGTCAGGGTCTGTGAGACTGGGTAATTCCAGTGACACCCTGGATTCCTTGGGAGCAGCTGCCAGCACCCACTGAAATGTCAACACTTAAAACAGGGACTGATGTGGTGTGGTCACAGAGATTTAATGATTTGGAGAAAAAAACAGAGGTGTAATAAAACACAAGAGCATCATCTGAAAGACAACAGGTAAATTGCCACAAGAAGAAAATAATTTCCCACCAATTTCTGTCTTAGTTTACATTACCTTTCTACAAGTGTAATGGGATGATGGGAATTTGTCACGAGCTGTAAGCAAAGGTAACTGATTTATTTCCCTCAGCTTGTATCAATAAAACCTCAGCTTTATCCCACTGGGGGCACTGGACCTCAAAAAAAGAAGTGAAAAAACTGCAGAAATTCCAGAGGAGAGAAATGAGAACTATCAAAGGCCATGATCTGTGTGGGGCAATGGGGGAGCTGCTGGTTCAGACAGAGGAGAAAAAACCACTGGAGAACATGAGAAAAACACTGGAGAGAGCATGAGAGCCATCAATTGTTTAAAGGTTGCTGGAAAGAGGAAGGAAATAATCTGTTTGCCACAACCAGGTGGCAACCACAGGAAATAATGGGCTTAAGTGACAGCAAGAGATATGAGGGTTAGACTTCAGGAAAAGCTTCCTGATGGTGAGGGAAGTAGGGGATGGAATAGATTGCCTGAGGCGGGGTAGAGTCTCGCTGTTGGAGGCTTTTAAAGAACAAACATCCATCAGAAAGTATAAAGATAGATAGCTGATCCTTGCTAGAGGGAGAGAAAAATGGATAAAGAAAACTCTTAAAATCCCTTCTCACCTGTTTTGTTTTTTTTTCTCTCTCTCTGATCCTATAAAACTACAAAAGAGACCCCAGCCCATGCAAAATCCCAAGGAAATGATCAAAAAGAACTATAGCAAAGTCTCCTGCAGTGAAATTGCAGAGTCCTCATAAACCTCTCAAGAAACCAGGGGGCTGCCCAGGATACCCCAGAGTCTGTTACACCAAGGTGATGAGTAAACCTCTGCCACTTTATTTAGCATGATGTTTAAACCCTGGATGAACTTTCAGTAATACAATTAGTTTCACTGATACCCCCAAAACTACCTGCATGGTGGAGCCACTGAAATGTGCTCCTCTGCCAGCTCAAAGCTTTGCAGTATAGAGGTTTTTGTATCCTGGAGTAGCTTCATAAAAGAGCACACAAGGGAATGGTCCTGCCAAGATCAGGTAAGGCCCCTAAAAGAGAAAGGCAACATTCCCAGGATCCAGTGCCTGTGTCCCTTTGATTACTGCAATATAAATATATTTTTGTTTGTCAGGCCTATCTTTTTCAGTCTGTTTCTCCATACCAGTGTCAGAGATAGGAGCTCTCTGGGGCCCTCTGAATGTGAGTACCTTCCTTTCTGCGCAGAAGAGATTCACTTTCAGCCCAGGTGCTGTTATCAGTAGCCCAAATTTAGCCACTTTTATCTCTATGATGAGCAATGTGGACTCTACCACCGTTGTTTCAAGCACATTTTAGAATAAACTTCTTGCAACTTCATGCTGCCTCCTATGAAGGGGGAGCAAGGTTTGCTTTATCTCCTTGTCAGAAAACAGGAGGTCCCTCGGGAGAACTGCCCCAGGTTTCTCTGCCCAGTCACTCACCCTGTGCCACCCTTGGTTTGCCCACTTGCACTGGCACAAGCATTTTCCTGCTTTGCAATGGCACTTGCAACCTCAAATCCAGCCTGTGATCCTGACATGGTTCCAGAAACATCCACTCATTTTGCAAGTGAGATTTTCTTCCCATGCCTGCTGGGGAATTCTTCTCTGTCTCCATGTGCCAAGTGCCATTCTTTTCCTGTAAGGTTTTCCTTGAAACGTGCCCTGTGAGGAGCCAGGACCTGCCATGCACCCTGAAATGCCCATGAGCCCTGTGCCATGGGAGCAGCACAGCTGGTGATCCAGGTCTCACCGCCCAGCAGAAAAAAGAGAATATTGCACAAAGGAGCAGCAGGAAGTCAGTGGCTCTAGATGTGGTGTGAGTCTTGCAGGTGTACTGTGCAGGGCGGGAGCTGCACTCCAGGAATCCTTGTGGGTCCCATCCCACCCAGGATATTTTATGAGTCTGTGATTTATACAGCTGTGTACTTATCCCCCAGAGAAATTCAGCAGGACTCTATTTAAGATCATAGACTTGTTGCACTAATATTGGAATGAAATCTTCTCTTTTTTACTTCATTAAAAGGTTCAGACAAGAGAGATCAAGTTTAACCTTAACATCATCCTGTTACAAACATCATACAGTCATGATGAACAAGCTGGAAGCATTTATTTAATGTATTTATTTGTATGGTATGATGAAATTTGAGGTCCAGAGACTGAAATCCTACTCTCCACAGTCCTGTGTACATATTGGTTAATACTGATTTTGCACCAGGAGAAGAAACACGTTGAGATATGCTGGACGGTGAAAACAAATATTATCATGTGCAAAGCAGCAAGGTGGGGAATGAGACAGAATGAGAGAGATAAATTAAATTATATATCCAAGGACAGACAGGAAACCCATGTCACAGCAGGGAGCTGAACTCACATCTGTTCTGTTCCAGCCCAGCACCTTTTCTACAAGGAGCCTCCCTCAACGTGCTTCATTGTGGTCAAAATCCCAACCAGGGAAAAGAAGAAACAAGGAAATACTGCAGGAACGTTAACCCCACTATTGAGCACTTTTCATAGTGTCCAAGTAGTTAAGTTTAGTCTTTAATAATGTATGACAGAAAGCAATTTCAACCAGGAGAGGCAGGAGCAGGGCAGGGGAGGTAGAGGTGAGTGCTGAAGAGAACAAGCCAGAAGGAGACAATCTTGTAGGGGAGAAAAAAAGCTGTGAGCCATAATAACAGCTTTTCTTAACAGAACTTAACTAGGTTAGAGTGACCTCTGAGAGGTGCCAGAATTCTAACAGCCAGATTTTAATGTGAAGGATTATAGATATTTCTGTATAAATTGCCCTTGTTTTACACAGACCGTTTTGCTGAGCACAATGTTAATTTTGCAGCTCCGCTGGAGCAGCAGCTTAGGAGAAGATAAACAGAAAATGATGCCTTTAGCAGCTGACAGATACCTTGGGATACCTTGGCTAAGAGGGACAAAAAATCTGTTTACATGAAGATGTTGGGGACATGAAGGGGGCAGCAGCTAGCAGCTTTGTAGCAGTGCAGCTCTGAATGGGGTGGAGAAGGTGGCAAGAGATGGGAAAGGATGTATTTATGTATTTTTTTCACTCTGAAACCCAAGGTCTAGACTTTCCCAAGCCTGATCCCAAGGCTGTGCCAGGACATTTATTCTGTCCAGCTGTGACATGGCCAGTTCTGTGTTGAGGGATGCACCCACTTCTTGAGGGACAGCAGACGGGGTAGGGATGGAAAATTGGAGTTGAAAGCAATCCATGACTCCTCCAAGTACCACCCTCAACAACTCTGCAGCCACATCTCCACAGAGGCAGGATTCAGGCTGCATCAGCTGTGGCACAGGGCTGAGTGAGCAAGCAGGGCTCTTCCCAAGCCCTGGGAAGTGAGGATGGAGGGAGGAAGGGGTGCCTGGTGGGGTCCATGTTCTCCTGCCTCTCTGGCCCAAGAGGTGATATACTCCAAAATTAACCAGTCACAAACTTGCTCCTCGACTTGTCAGCTACATTTGGCCTAATTCCAGGTAATTATGACTTTAAAACAATGATATTTAATAATTAGTCATAACAAAATAGTTTAAATTTTCAGCTATTTTCCTCTCTTTATACTTCCCTCTCATTAACTCTTTTTCAGTGTGAGACAAGTGACTGGCATTGATTCCAATTAAAAGAAAACATTTATTTTTTCAAAGAAAAATTATATTTCTGTGGTAGCCACACTTGAACAGCACCAATAGATTTTCCTGCCCCAAATGATATAGCTGAACTCAGTGGCTTGCAGCAAGGTATTATTAGCTCAGGTACAATCCCTCAGAACTCCACCTGGCCACAGACATAAATTCCTGCCTCCATTACAGCTTTGCCAATACCATTTCCATGCTGGCTGCACAGCAGCTTTATATTGGACAACACACACTCACAGGAGTGCAGCAGGAGTGACAGAATGGGGTTAGGACTCCAGAAAAGCCACATTACTCCTTTATCTATAGGGGCTGCAAAAGGAGGTAAGAAGGAGAAGGGCAAAGACAGGAAAGGCTCAGCTCCAGGCTGCTGCTGAGTGAAGAGAGCAGCAGGCAGAAAAGGGCTGTGCTCACTCATCTGCTCTTGGTGGAGGAAAGTTTCCAGAGATATTTCCCACCAGTCTTTCACTTATTATGCATCAAGGGCAGAACTGTCTCCGGTTTATTGCGCTCTGTCATTCAGAGCTGGGCTAATCATTGCTGCTGAGGAGAGAGGCAGCCAGCTGGGAATTCTCTCTTCAAGTGTCCCTCATGTTGCTTATTCAGGTGCCTCTGCCCTGACTGGAGCTGTCTGGTGACTTTGGAAAAGGGATTTGGATAGCTAAAGGACACAGTGAAAAAAGACAGGTAATATGACAAAAGAATAAAGGACAATTCTGCAACATCCTGAGCTTGAGCTGAGCTCTCTTGAAGCAGCCTTGGCTCTGATCTGCTCAGCACAGCTTTAGTAACAACGTGTGATGAGCTCTGGGCAGAAGCTGCCGAGCCTAGGAGATGACCCAGGGCCTCACAGCAGGTGGGTTGGATTGGAAGGGACCTCAAACTTCCCCCAAGCCCAGTTCAGCAAGGTCTGCTCTCACCACCTCAGCTGTTGAGACAGACCTGGCCACAAAGTTTAAATGTGGAATTTTTCAGACTGCTACAAAGTCAGATGGGCTAGCAAGGATGTCTTGGGAAAGGCTGGATCTGGAGCAGCTATCTCAAGCAGCAGTGTCAGAGGCCATCATTCTCTCATCCTGATGTGCCCAGGCAAAGAAAAATGCCTCTATCTAAAAATCTTCATATCTGTGTTTCTAGAGAAATGCGATGAAAAGTAGAGATGAGCTTCTCCAGGGTGAAGAGCACACCTGAGAGTCACAGGAAGGTGTTGTAGCTGCACAGAGGTCGGTGTTTGGCAAAGAGCCACACTGGGGCTTGCCTGATTCCCTGTGCTTGGCCTTCATGGGGGCACAAGAGGCCCAAGGTTTGGAGGTACCTCTTAGCTTCTGGGTGGAAAACAATGAATGACATGAACAAATGAACAGGGAAATAGGAAATTTAACAGGACTTGCAAGGACACCATTTCAATAAGTGCCAAATATGAGTGAGGAGGTCAGCACAGCTTCAGATGATGTTTGCTGTAGGCAATGGCAAAGGTTGGGGTGGTTTGCCTGAAAGGATCTGAACTCACTGTAACATTTGGTGAGAGAAAGCAAGCCTGAAAAAACAAAGGTCATTTTGATCCGCTCAGCATGATCAAACACTCTAAACACCACAGATGTTTGGAGCAGATGTGTCAAACTTCTGCTTCAGAGTCAAAATATTGGGAAACAGAACATGCCAATGTGCTGTGCACTAGGGAAACCACAAGTAATTTCCTTGGTGAGTGCTGTGATCAGATCCATGCCACAAACTCAAGAGAGAATGGTAAAAAAAATGAACAAAATTTCAAAAAGGATTGTAAGGATAATTGAGATTCTTCTCCATGGAAGGCTACAAAGATAATGGCCACTGAAGAGAAATCAGAAAGAAGAAAGAGATGATACAACACAGACATGGTCAAGGACATAAAAACCATATTTAGCACTTTTGTTTCTAACCTGACATTTGAGCAAGCAGTTTGGGACAATCTGCACAATTAAAACAGAAGTTGTTACAAGACTTAGAAAGAAAACACTTTAAAGTGTTTAACCAAAAATAACCACTGGAACTCTGTCCTGTGTAATAAAACTGAAGCCACCAGCCAGTCTTCTGTAAACTAAAAATGATATTTAATATAAGTGCCACACAATGTGATATCTAACATGAGGGCTGACAGAACATTTTTTATTTTATTGGTTCACACTGTATTTCTTGGCAACTTTCCACCCTTTCCCTTCCATCCAACCAAGATGGATCTTGGTTTGTTAATTCACAGCAATACAACAGATCTTTGTGGGATCTGAAAGATCTGAATCACCTCTCAACTCAGCTGTGCTCTGGAAGCCTCTCTCTTGCCATTGAGTGGTGTCACCATTTAAATTAGCTGAAAAACATGCTGAGATCAGCTAAGAACACCCTGAGCTGTGAATATTCCAAGACAGAATCACAGGATGGTTTGGGTTGGAAGGGACCTCAAAAGTCATCTCATTTTCCCCCCTGCCATGAGCAGGGACCCCTTCCACTAGACCAGGTTGTTCAAACACTTGAGATAGCTGCTCCTGAGCACTTCCAGGGATGGAGCATCCACATCTCACACTGTGAGAAGCATTAAAGGACATGAGTGTGAACGCTTTAAAGGAACTTCATTCAGCCATTAAATTTGGATGTATCTACCTCTTTCCTAGGGGTCACAAATGAGAGCAATTTACCATAAACCTCTAGGGATTCTGCAGTATGAAGGCAGTGGTAGGTAAATATTTCAGCTCTCTGTAGAAATTTCTGCTCTGTTTATCATTGCAATTCCAGAGCCACTTATGTGAACCAAAAAACAGTTTAGCAGTTCAATAGAGCAAGGCAGCCACTGTATCCATGCTGGACTGGACATGTGTGTGTTAGCTGCATCATTGACCAGAAAAATGTCCCCAGGTGTGAGTGCAGTACTCCTGTGTTCTTACAGCTGACACTTTAGTGTAATTCTACATTGATAAAAGTACAGCTGGAATACCAGTGCAGAATCCAGCTCAGTGTAATCCACTGAAGCTGAAGAAACACTGTGAAAGTCCTTTTGAAGCTGTGGCTTGGGGCTGGGCCAAACTGATCTGTACATCCAAGGAGTAGCACCCAGCCACTGCTCTCCCTGCTCCTACAGGCAGTCAGCCCCTGAAATGATGACAAATTGGTTTGGAAACGCTCTGATGCACCTGGATGATTTTAGAAAAGTGAAGGCCTGAGGGAATTCCCTTTTCGACCAAAATGGGAAATACATTTTTATAAAAACCAGCCATGTTACTTTTCTATTGTTTTCATCACTGAGATGTCTTTGGTGACAATGAAAGCAAAACATGCACAGTCCAGGGGACAGCCAGTGTCCCACAGGCAAGCAGCAACCCAGCTTGTCTCCAAGAGCTTTGTCAGTGGCTTCACTGCAGAATTGTAGCCAGTTTCTCTCCTTTCTTCACTTAAGTTGATCCTCTCATTACCTGTGTATGGACTTGACCTTAGTTTAGGCCATTTTACAATCTCTTGGATAATCAAATAAACAGAGATATGCCATAACCTTAAGAGTTTTCCCCATGGCTGGTTAGGGCTAGCAGCTAGAGGGGGGAAAGCAAGCAAGTACTGAATCAGATGATAAATTTTATGTCTTGCTCCTAGACACCCTAAGGAAACATTCATTTCTTAGTTCTCACAGATCACCTTGTCCCTCAAGCAAACATATCCTTTACTTTCCTAACAGAGGCATGAGTTACTTTAGACAGTGCTGGGGTTAATACCAGCAGCCCTGAGACTTCTAATACAACATTGGCTGTGCAGCTGGGTTATTATCCTAATACTCTGTCCAAACCAAGGAACAGGTCCTAAACTCAAAAGTTAAACATCCTTTTGCCCAGGTGATTCACAACCAAAGACCCTGTGCTGGACATCTCAGCAAATCAAACCTTGGGCTTGCCCTGACCCACATTGTAGAGTCCTTTCCACTTCTACTGGAAAATGCCAAACCTTCTTCTCTAGGAGTGTCACACCAAAGGAGGAGAGATTTCTCCTGTTTTTCAGGAGTGGCTCCTGAACACTCAACAGGATGTGCAATGATCCACTGATCATTTACCAGGAGATGGCTCAAGGAAGGCAATGGCAACTCAGACCCCAATGAAGCCTCAAGGCAGAGCTCAGTGGATTTAGCCACAAGTTCTTTACATTCATGTTTTCTGCCTTATCCACACTAGCAACAACCTCCACCCATTCCTCTTTCCCAGCCCTCAGTGATGATTCAGTAAGGGGCTTTGCCTAGTGTTTAATAAAACATTGCAGAAGAGAAGCAGCAGGTCAGCTGTGACAGGTGGTACTTGGGGACAGCTGGTCAGGAACTGCCTGGAGAGGCTCTAAAAAATCCACTCAGCCTCTGAGAGTAATGAGATTCAGAGGAGAAGAATGGCAGTGCAAGGCCATGGGGACGGGAAGGTTCCTTCACTGCCTTTATGGACATTTCCTCCAGTGGGATAAAGCCCCTCAGGAAGGTACGGCTGTCCCTCCTTGTTCCACTTCCAGTCTCAGTCCTAGATTTTGACCAATCTTGAAAGACAATTTATCAAGAAGCAGTTTGGGTTGATCATCCTTCTATATTTCACCTTTCTTTGCTTACTTGGACAAAATGATTCCACACAGACGCCTTCACACAACCACCAGAGCTGAACCTCTCCTCTGCTCCTGCAGCATCGAGTTAATTATGAGCTGCACTCCCTTGCCAGGAAAAGTAACCACCTTGGACACTCTAATCAGACACACAAGGGCTCAAGAGGATAAAACCAGATGTACAAAAATATATGCAAGATGCATAATTTCAGCCCCTGTTAAATCAAGACTTGCACAGCCCCCTCTCCGCCTGCCTGCAGGTTCTCCATCTCCCCTGTTTGCCAGACAACAGGAGGAAACCTGTGTTCAGCTGTTCCCTCTGTGCAGAGATTAATTCATTGACAAGGCTCCTAGGAATGTGCCAGCTCATTAATTACCGTAAGAACTATGTCAGCAAGAAGCAGGCAAGGTGACTGCTGAAATGGTCAGAGAGAATCATCTATTAGTGCTTGCTACCTCGGCCATTACATGCCAAAATCCAAACCAATAACACCTGGCAGGCGTTTCTCAGCTATGAAATATCACAAATTGCACACTTTAATATAAAGCACTCGTGTAGATCAGCACTGGGGGAGCAGACTACAAGGAAATTAGCCCCACAGGCAAGTCAGTCCTGTTCCAGGGAAAAGATTATTAAGTTACTTCCAATGGAGTCCTGGGAGAATGATGGGTCTCCCAGCAGTGAAAGGTGACATGGAAAACTCCCAAAGCTTTGACATACCACCTCATCTGTGTTTCTATGTCTGTTGTTAAAGACAGGGCTGCCAGAAGCTGTCCCATACCAAACCCAGGGGCAGAGGCAATGAGAGATCAAGCTCACCAAGCTGAGATCTCTGACTCAAGTCAGTACTTGACTCCACCCTGTCTACAAAGGCAGAGAGGTGTCCACAGCCCATTTCAGATCTCACAGCTTCCAGCTCTGTCTGATGCCTCCCTTAAAGGGGGAATATGAACAACAGAAAGTCTCTGATTTGCTATTAAAATTCATCATTCTTCTTGTAAAGAAGAATTTTCTTGTAAAGCCAACACTGGGATAATGTGCTGGGGATTAGACCTAGAAAATCCATCAAGGCCAATACTTAGTCACAGTCAAGTGCTTTTATGCCACAGTTGCTATGAGGAGCTCTTCAAAAACAGACCCTTCAGAAGATCAGGAGGGCAGGGGGTCTGCTGACTGCTGTGCAATTTAAGGCAGGGCCCTTCACCACACAGAGCCCCTGCATTTGCAGTGAGGGGGCATTTGAATGTCAGGCAGTGGGAAACAAAGTCTTATCAGTGCATCAGAGGTTTTGCTTCCCTTAACTCAAAGGGAATTAAAGGAATAGAGAGAATAAGGTGGAGAAACTTAATGTTGTTTCGACTTGCACAGAGCTCAGAAGAGCTCCAGAGTACTCGTAAGAGCAAAAAGGAAGACCCACGTTACAACCTCTCTGCTCTCATGCTTGTCACTTTGCAGGTGAATTCATACCCTGAAAGGGCTACATTAAGAGCTGTGGTGTATCTTGCCACATTCCAAACCATCTACCCACAACCCTTTCCAATCACCACACTGAATCAGAGGGGGTCACCTTCCCCTGGGCCCCATAAACAGCCTACTTCCTTCTGGTGTTTCTGATAGATTTTCATTTTATTCCCCCCCCCTGTTCCTTTTCTCTGGCCAGTCTCACTGCAGGTCATAGCACTAGGAAATACTAACTTTGCCATCTGATGTAAAAATGATATGACAGAGCTGTGCTGTAAAATGCCACACATCAAATCATGAGGAATTCCACAAATAACTGTTCAGATGTCCAAAAAGGGGAGGCAGGATGTGAATGGCCCCCAAGTGCTCAGCTGAGTGCACCAGAGCTGCAGCGAAACGCGGCTCTGCCTAAATTTGCTAGGTTTTGGGAGGTCCTTGCACCTGCTGAGAGGAAGATGTGCCAGCAGGCAGACAGGCCGTGCCACCCCTGAGACCTTTGTCAGAGGTCCTGCAGAGAGCCACTGAGAGCCTCTGGGTGACAGCATCAGCTGTGTCACACACCTGCAGCTCTTGATTGCCTCGAAGAAATCGAAGAAATTGGCACTTGCTGACAAAAGTGTGAAAGGAGTGAGCTGGTGTCCCCTCTGGGGTGTTGGGTGAGGTGTGGGAAGAAATCGGTAAAGGAAATGTGTGAGAGATTCCCCTGGCAGTGAGCAGGCAGGAACAGGCTGGTGCTGAGCAGCTGGGGGTGTTGGGGCACACCGGGGAGAAAGCAGAGAAGCCTGATGGGCTGGAGGAAAGAGGAAGAGGAGGAGGAGGAGGAGGAGGAGGAGGAAAAGGAGGAGGAAGAGGAGTTGCTCTCTGGGAAAATCAGGGACGATCGGAGAGACATTTGGTGGGGGTAAGGAAGGTGGAGGGGAAGCCAGAAAGCAGGTTGGCAAATTCAGATAAAATGGATTAGATGCTGATAAAGGCAGCTGGGAGGGACTCGGAGAACGTGAGATTAAGGAGTGCACAGGGGAGATGATGAGTTTTGAAGGGAAATGAGAAGGCAGGGTCGTCTGGATCCTGCTGATGGTTTCTAGAGGAGAAGAGTCTCAGCAGTTTGAGAGAGGGGCTGGCCACAAAGGAGAACAGATGTGCAAAAACCCCAAGGGGCCCAGAGAAAGGCAGGGGACTGCTGGACCTCCTGAATGCCCTCTGGGATCATCAGCCAGCAAGGTTAGAAACAGCCCTGTCTGGAAAGCAGAGTGACCCAGCTGCACCCAGGGCTGCCAGGCACTGCACACACTCAGGGTGATGTTCAGTGCGGTACAAACACTCTGCAAGAGCTCCTCGCTTTTCAGTCTCTGTTTAGCAACATGGTCCTCAGCCAGCTGGGCTTAGATCCCAGCCAGCACAGCAGAGATAGCTCCAATCCCTGGGGACATGCCACCGCCCTGAGGGGCACTCTGAGTGGCCCTGGTACAAGATTCCCTCCCCGGGGACACAGGAACACTTTGCCAGCCTGAACGGGCCAGACGGGGCTGGATGTCACAGGGCCGTGGCATCCCTGCTCTCACTGGGAGAAAAGGAAATTGAGAGGTCTGAGCGGAGCAGTGAGCAGGAGACAGAGAAGCAGAAAAAGCTTTGGCTGCATTCCTTGGTCTCTTTTCTGGGCTGGGAATCAACTCATGTGCCAGTTTGGTCAGGCAAGAGCAGCCACGGAGGTGCTCCCTGGCTCCTTCCTGAGTACGTCTCTGTTTGCTTTCCCCTGACATCCGACAGCATCTGCTGACAGATTCCTGCCCTGCAGCTCCCGTGAGATGGGCTGGAGCAGACCCTCGCTTAGAGACCATCCCCAGGGCCACCCCACAGCAGTGAGTGGGGCTGCCAATCCCCCTTTGTTAGGGATCAGAGTGGGTGATGCCTCCAAGTGGGGCAGGAGATGCTTTAACTTGCTTACAAACCCTTGCCTGAAAACAGTGCAATGGCAGAAACAATCAGCCGAAAGCAGGAACTCACACGGTGCTTCACTCCTCAAATGCTGAAGAAACACACGTTTAACTACAGCCTAAATTAGATTAACTCCTCTTTGGTGCTATGAAGGCCGTGGGTTATCCAGTTAGAGGTACCTTCTCTGCTATCTATCTGCCCGGCCAGGTGTGTTGTCACTAGTGAGCGCGACACGAACGGCAGAGAGACCACTATACTGGACTAGGGAAGGCGGAGAAAAGAGACTTTTATTATGAGTTCACAGAGTTATATAGTGTTTTGACAATGGCTAAGGATTGGAGAGAAAGGTCACTACCTTTCCAATCACACTGGTCAATAGAAGAGTTCATCAACCTTTCTCCTCCCAGGAGAAGGAATGAAAAACAAAGGAACAGTGAAGAAAACATTTGCTTGTTTACAGAAAACTTCGTGAGAAACTTTATCATAGAAACTAAAACATCAGAAGGCTAAAACTCAGAGCGACATCGTGTAAATAGTTAAATCGCTTTATAAAATAGAGTTCATGGTTCTCATGCTGCTGAGCAAATCTAAGGAAGAGAAGAGCAGAGGCAAGCAGAAGCCAAATTTGCAGACCAATTGATAACTCTCCTTATTCTTATCACAACTTCCCCCCCGTTTTCCAAACAGAAACTGTCACATCTGATGGGATCAGCCCACCAATGTCCCACTGCTCAAACACAAGCACAGAGGATTGTTTTTCCCTTACTCCTTACAATAAATTTTTAAAAAATTAAAAATAATTTAAAATAAAAAAAAAGAGCTGAGAAGAAAGAAGACAAAGGAAAGAAAAGATGAACAAGTAGAACCTACTTTGAGCAATGGGGGTTAATCTGACTCAAAGCCTAAATCCATGTTAGCAGTTAATCCAGTTAGTAAGGCTTTCATTGGGAGCTTTCAGAAATCCTTTAACCTCTTGCTGTAAACCAGGAGCAGCTTAACAGCTCAATGTTCATGAGAAAAGCCTGTCAATAATGCTGCTAAGCAGGTATTTAGCAGGATTTAAGAAACAAGCATGTGACAACTCTTCTTTAATGAAGCAATTGGGTTTCTCTCCAGGAACCGAATGCTCACCATTTCCTTTTGTCTTGCCCGTGATCTGCTTTTCAAGATTCAAAAGAAGATGCTGTTCTGGTCCTGGCAATTTGACAAGTACTCCTTCCCGGGGAAAGCTCAGTAAAATGCAGATTTTTTTTCTATTGGTTTTTATAAATCTCATGGCTTCTTTGTCCTAAGAAATCTCTTATGAAGCAGACTGCAGTAGAAAAAAAAAAAACTCTACAATTTTTTTTCCTTTCAGAGGTGTCTATACTGTTCCAAGGAAAGCGAGCTGACTAAGAGGTTTAACGTTGAAGGCTTCTTACCCCAGCCTGAGTCTGAGGATCAACGGGACACCAAGATTTTTTTGCCATTTCCCTGCAAAATCTGAGTTAGATATAGCCCAGAAATCCCACTGTCACATGCAGCCTGGTGCTGCATCCCGATTCCCGGCAAGGGCAGAGAGTGAGCAGGTCTGGGAGACAAAACATTCTGCAATGTAACCTTCATCCCTGTCCTGGGAGACCTGGCTACAGGAGGGAGGTGACTGTGCCACTGTCCCTGCCTTGGCCTCTCTGGGTGTGCGGGGGTGGAGGGTTTGTGAGGATGTACAGCCATCCTCGGGCCCTGCTTATTCATCCCTCTGGTCATGGAAATCCCACCATAGAACATTTCAGGGTTACACAGCTGCCCTAATTACCTGTTTGAATTGCTACAAATTCTCTCAAATGCATGAGATCCGAGGTGTTAGGACCCACTTTTTAATGTGTGATGCCCTTCTCAAGCTGCAAGCCCTCAGGAAAGCAGACCTGCTGGGCAGCAGGGCAGAAATCCCTGCTCTGCCACGGTGGGGACCACCAGCGGTCTGGAAGCTCCAGTAGGAACCAGGATTTTCTGCTGTGCTATCCCATCCACCCCATTTCTTCTGGGGAACAGGGCAGCTGTGACCTACAGCAAAGAAAAGAGAAGGGAAGCGAGGGGATGTGCGTGTCAAAGGTGTGTGACACGCATACAGAGAATGAGGGACAAAAACCATGGCTTTCCTCATCCTTCCCGTCTGCCAGGGGAGTATTTCCCCCAGCCCTCTCCGCCTCTTCCATTTCACACGCAGACACTCCCAATTCCACTCACTTTCACAGCGGTAAGGTCGTTTTGCCTATTTTCCCCTCTCAATTCCAAGGAGGAACGCTGCGTTACCTCAGGCGTTTGCCGTGTTCCCTCGGCAGAGCCGTGCAACATTAATCCCGTGTTAGCACCGGTGATGCTCAGAGGAGGCCGATCATCGCCATCCTGGCTGCTGCACAAGAGCGAGCAGGGTCCTTCAAAGAGAAACACTTCGCAGCTCTCAGTGCCTCAATTCAGTCCCAGGTTAACAAAGCCAAAGTGTAGGAAAATCCAAGAGAAAATATTTCCTCTCTAAGCCCTCAGTCAGAATCTCAACAGCGTGCAGGTTTTTAATTTCTGGTTCCTTTAATGTCCTTTTCTGCTGATAACAGCAGAACATTTCCACACATGCACACGGATATTAAACCACTTATAGAAGGATTGTCTTTATGGGAGTCCTACCTAATGAGACCGTGGTCCTTTGTGAATAACTCCGGTAGGCACAAGGACAGCACAGGTACTAATTAACCTGTAACACTGCCATTAAAAAGTCATGACATGAGTTAATGCACTGACTAGAAGAGTTATTTTTCATTTCATAAATTATATTTTCCTATAGCTCAATTAGCCATTTTCAAACACTATTTCTTCCCCAGTCCTTACACTGGCTTTTCTGAAAGGATGGTAACAATCCATTTTAAGAAAGAAAAGTTACCCTTTAAAACAACAAAAGAGTGGTAAAAGAGTGAACTCCTACTCAGTTCAAATTCCAGCTCAGCCCTTTTTGGCCAGGTATATTGATGGAGATGAGAGGTTTTATGCATTATGCAGAGCCATCTTTTCACTGAAAAACATACTTCAAACAGATGCAA
The DNA here is from genome assembly GCA_013396995.1 of Dicaeum eximium. NCBI lineage: Eukaryota > Metazoa > Chordata > Aves > Passeriformes > Dicaeidae > Dicaeum > Dicaeum eximium. The sequence goes on from VWZP01009193.1 coordinate 649,182, forward strand.
TGTTAGCAGACTCTGGGATACTGAGCAATTGATTATCCTGTTTACTGCAGAATAACCTGCTGTATCTAGGTTTGATGGTGCTGTGTTTTCACACTCTGGTTTCTTATGAAGCCAATACAAAAGACAAAGTGGACAAGGGTAGCATTTGTTAGACCACAGTCACGGCTGAATTGCAGCAGCTGGATGCAGTAGGTGAGGTTCAACTGAGGAATTCAAATTCATAAAAGCAGATGTATAAATCACGTGTCAGCTACAGAGAATAAAAATACCAAACCCTCAGCTCCAGAGCATTTTCACCTTGATGCAGCCACCTCCATCCCCCAGCTTCCAGAGGGAGCCATCTCCTGAGTCACATCCTTGCCACGATTCTCTCCCTTCTCAGCAGGGAGACACATTCACGGCTTTTCCAGCTCAGTTTTCCTGCTGAGCCAGCCAGGACAGTGCAGAGCCACTCGTGGTCTACCAGCAGCCCCAGCCACCACTCCCGGAGCTCCTCCTGCCAAGGAGAGCAGCAGCCTTGACCAGATGGTCCCTGCATCCCCTCCCAGCGCCGCTGCGGACCGCGCTGCCAGCAAGGCAGGAATCTGCTGGGGAGCACCCAGGGATGGGCTGCGTGCTGCTCTCTGCTTTCCCACTCATCCCTCCCTCCTCCTGGCCATTCCTCTCTCCTCCTGGCCATTCCTCCCTCCTCCTGGCCATCTCTCCCTCCTCCTGGCCACTCTTCCCTTCTCCTGACCATCTCTCTCTCCTCCCGGCCATCCCTCTCTCCTTCTGGCCATCTCTCCCTCCTCCTGGCCATCTCTCCCTCCTCCCGGCCATCCCTCCCTCCTCCTGGCCATTCCTCTCTCCTCCTGGCCATTCCTCCCTCCTCCTGGCCATCTCTCCCTCCTCCTGACCATCTCTCCCTCTTTCTGGCCATCCCTCCCTCCTCCTGGCCATCTCTCCCTTCTCCTGACCATCTCTCTCTCCTCCCGGCCATCCCTCCCTCCTCCTGGGCATTCCTCCTCCTCCTGGCCATCTCTCCCTCCTCCTGGCCATCCCCCTCTCCTCCTGGGTATCTCTCCCCCCTGCTGGCCGCGGCCCAGCGCAGTTTGTGCTCTTTAGTGAGCACTGCCCTGGGGGTTTCCCGCAGCCATCTGCCCTCCGCACCATCTGAGCAGCCCTTCTGCTAACTCTGCGCCCGAGGAGGGAGCCAGATCCCGCCTCGAAATAAATAAATAACAAGGGGGCGGGAAGGGGCGCTGCTCCTCGGTCCTGATGCCGTCTGGCAGGGCCAGCCGTGATGTGCTGCTTGGAAAGAGCCAGAAAAAGGACAGGGTCCATCCAGCCTTAGACAATCATCCCTGCCCAGGCTTTGCAGCCAGTGCTACAGGGAAAGGGCTGGGATGCTACAGGGGACGATCTCCATGGCAGCACCAGGAAGGATAAACCCTGTCCACTTGGAAACTGCATGGGATTTGGGAGAATCTCTTCTTAAGGTGGGCTGTGGTGAACACCAGGGCTGTCTTCCCTCAGGCTGGGAGATGCTACAATTTGGGGCCCTCTAGTTGCTATCGGCCAAGGATGAAAAGCAGCTCCACAGACCAGGGAGGGATGGGACACAACAACCAGCTCTTGTCCCTCCCCATTGCCAAGGAGATGCAAACCAGGACATGGAGAGAGGTACAGCAGAGCAAGGAAAGAGGCAGGCAAGGGAGGAGCAGATGCAGAAAAGCACTGAGTTTAGGCATGGCTGAAGAGACCAAAATATGAGGGGAAACACAGAGCAGGGCCTTAGGGTAATTTGACAGCTGTTCCTGTGGGTATCACAGGCAGATGATGTGCTCATGTGCCCATGTTTGGGGTCACCCCATTGCATCAAGTCTCTGTAAACCCACCTCACAAGCCACCACACAGTTCTAGGGTCTCCAGTTGCCTTCAGACACTGAGACTACTTGCCTGGAGCTGTTTTTAAAAAAAAAAAAATCTGTGCAGACACCCCTGAGAAAGAGGGTTCAGGAACCAACCCTCTGCTCACAGCACCCCCTCACCCCAGCCCCTTCCCACCTAAATAGAAACAGCCTGCAGCGCCTCAGTCTGTGACTGTAACTGAAGTGACACTCCCTGAAAGGGGGAACCATTTAACAAATTAGTCTGGGGAGATCTGCAGGAGCCAGGCTCCGTCTGGGATGGAGAAGTTTTGCAGCAAAGCTGTGCAGAGGCAGACTGAGTCAGAGCCCTTCTACAACAGCATGCTCCTGCTACTCAGATCAAGCTCCTTGGGCATTGTTAGCAAAGCCTGACCTTCTGTCCTGCTGTCATCTGAGGGCTGACAAGCTCATCAGCCAGGCTGCAGGCAGGGAAATGACAGAGGTGGAATTAATGGGAATCACCTCATTTGCCTCCCTGCCCACCCCGATGGCTGCAGCACCGGGACGGGGACAGCACCGCCCGTGCTCAGCCTCTGCTGGAAGTAATTAGGGCAGATGCAGGTTGAAAGCACCGAGCACAGGAGGGTGGGGGCAGTGAGGGAGGGCTTGGGAGAACATCAGGCAGTGCCAGGCCCTGGGCAGAGACGGATGGCACAGAGATTCCCTGCGTCAGGCTTTTGGTCCCAGCAGGTTAAGGTACAGCCGCCCTGACAGATGCAACCATCCAGCTCCGAGGGATTCAAATTAAGGTCAAAAGGGATAAAGCAGTGGTGAGGAAATGAATACGTTGTTCCTGGCTCACAGTCATGCCCAGATGCACGTTTCTCATGTTTTATGAGGATAATTAAAATGCATCATTTTTCTGTGTATGTGTGTGCACACACATGCAGGCACACACCATTTATTTCTCCGGACAGGAATACAACCATGAGAAATATTTTTTTTTTTCACTGCCTCTGTGGCAGCTTTCTGGATTTTAAGCTTGGGAAGACAGGGAGGGAAATGGGAAGGGAAAGGGTATCTTTTTCTCTGTTTGTCCTCACCAGGAGAGGAGGGAAAAGCTGCTCACAGCTTTTCAGTCCTGAGCAGGGATTCGGTGGCACGAGAACATTTCACACAATTTTCCATTTGCACAGAGCAAGGTATGTAATGCCTGTGCTTGGAACTGGGCCCAGGAGGGGCAGGTTTGCTCCCCCAGCTCTGTCACTCAGCAGATTAATTAGCCATTTCTCTCAGCTCTATCACATAATCACAGCCCGAATCTGTGGCAGCAAACCCTGAACCCATCCCAGAGCCCAGTGCCAGCTGTGCCCATCACTTGTCCAACAACCATGAAGGTCCTACATGCCAGGACTTCCTTCCCTCCTCCTGCTAAGACAACACGGCTTGAGGCTGTGACAGATTCTCTTTGCATCCTGCTGTGCTCTCCAGCAGAGCTGGTCCACATCTCCACATCTAAAATGGGAGTCCCAGGAAACAATTTGTTCCAACACTGGCGCCCAGAAGCGCAGCCCAGAGCTGGGAGGGAGATGTGCTCAGTGCTGTTTGAGGGAGGGGATGGAACTGCCCCCAGCTGACAGCACTGGTCTGGCTCTCTGAGGCCACTGGACACCAACTGAACCCTGGTTTTCAGTCTTCCAGCCTGTTTGGTTCCCACAGCAGGATGTACCTTCTCCCAAGGTAGGCACACATTTTATCTGAGACCCAAAGGCAGAGACTGTCTGCACTGCTCTGTGCTTAAGGTTTGCAAAAGCTGTTTTTGCTGGCCTCTAATGCCCCGTTAGTGCCCGTCAGAGGAGACACGAATGCACCATGCACTGAGGAGAGTGCTGAACACTTTTCACTCATTGTAAATTTGTGACACTCGGGAATTTGTTTATTCCTGGCTAGAAAATGCTAAGCCCATCACTTATGTCCTCACAATTCTTGTCATTCCATCTTAATTTACACTGACCTTCCAGCCCTAAATTGTCACAAACAGTCAGCTCTCCATTACATGGCTCAGTGGAGTGTGGGGGAGAGACATCTGTGTGCAGGGGCTGAGAGCTGCCTGTGCTCAGCCCAGGCTCCCTGGGCATCATCAGCCTGGACACGGCACTGAGCCCTGGCTGACTCTGCTGCAGCCAGCTCTGCAGCTCATGAACCTCTCCAGAGTGCCAAGTGCTGCTCCCTGCCCTGCTCTGGCACTGCCTCCCCCCAGTGCTGCTCAAAGGGCTGCTGCCCCTCGAGCCTGTGCTGCCCACTGAGCTGGCAGTGACACTGGGGGGCTGCAAAGCCCGTGCTCATGGCTCTATCTGGACTAGAGCTGCTCCCATCCCTCACCCTAACAGCTCCTCTGCACCACCTGCCTCTGCATCCTCTCCTCTGGGACCCTGGGTGAGGGACATGCAAAACTCACACAGTAATTCAGTGTCTCACCACTAAATGGCTGAATTATGGATTCTTCCTGTGAGCTGAGACACAGGCATCTTCTAAGGAGCTTGGGGACCACCACCATATTTGTCTTCTTTGGGATTCGGTCCTCAAGGAAAGTTGTCAGCAATTAGCAGAGATGTATTTTAGGTCTGTTTATAAATGTCTTGCAGCTGCAGTGATCAGGAGCTGAGCACAAATAGCAAGTGAGAGAAATCTGTCTGGGCTCTGGATAGAGTCAGACTTGGTTTTCCTTCTTCCAAACACTGATTGTGTCTTCAAATCTGTGAAAGCTTGGATGTGGGTGGGAGAGGAAATGGTCTATCCTGATCTTAGAATATCCAAATTGTCCAGAACCACTGAGCATCCAGCACTGTCTGGGGTGGGATCAGCAGCAGCTGGCCAGAAGCTCTCTCTAAGTTCAAGTGTTCATTAATTCATCAGTATTCACACAGGGTATTTAACAGGACTTACACTGCCACGGGGTTAAGATCTTCATCAGAGACACCACAAAATAAAGAACATGGTGATGTTTGTCTTTTCTCTTTCTGCTGGTGACCTCCTGCCAAACATCAGAACCCAGAACTGCCTGCTAAGGTCTCGGATATCATCAATAATATCCTTGCTATCTTGCTACCATTACATATTTATCCCCAGGAATAAAAAGCTTCTGATTAGCTGTACTGCCTCTGGTTCCCCAAGCTCGAAGCCCTTCCCCAGACACGCCCCTGTGGCTCAGGCACTGCTGCCCAGGGTGTGCTCCCTCCTCTCCCCAGCAATGGCACAGGAAAGGCTTGGACAAGTCTTTGCAGAAGGACAGTAGCCTAAGATGCACATCTCAAAAAAAGAAGATCCAATTCAGGCTGCTGCTAAAGCATTGAAAGATGAAAAAAGAGGAAAAGGACATATCCTTGCTGATGCTCTGCACAGCTTCAACTTCCTTGGCTGGTTTCACTCCTTTCTGCTCCAGCATTTCTGTCTGGAAGCAGGACCTGCCCCAGCAGCCCCCATCTCCTCCTGCCCCTCGTGCACTGCTGGTTCCATGGCCGCAGCCGTGTCACTGAGCCATGCTGGCTTCAGCAATAAAGAGGGTTTGAAGCCATTAAAAAACAGCAAAACGACCCCTCTGGCAGAGCTCCTGCCATCAGGAAAGCAACACCACCAGCAAACAAGCAGAGAAAGGCGCTGGAATTTTTGCCAGGGCGGCCGTAGCTGGGAAAGGAGGGGTCGGACGGTGCGGCAGGAGATGTGAAGCAATTCCAGGGATGCTCCATCCCACCCTCAGCCCTGGGGCACAGAACAAAGGGCCCTGTGGCAGCGGTGCCGCCAGGGCTGGGGCAGGCAGCTCTGCTAAAGCCGCGCTTAAATGCTGCACCCGACTAATAATCCTGCGCTAAAACCAGAATTTAAATGCCTCTAGGGCTTAAGGGCTGTCGAGAGCTGCAATTCATTTCCAGAGGTTTTATTTAGTTGCAGCAGCAATTTTACCTGAGGGTGACAGTAAATTTGAGAATTACAGGGCTAATAATTTAACGGAATTGGCTGCGGCATTTTCTTAAAGAAACACAAACACACACACACACGGACTTGATGAAATGAGTTCTGCACATTATATGCTTGCAGGTTTCATTTGAATGAAAATGATTAATGGGAACATAAAGATAAAACACACCACAGCAATAAAACAAATCAGCTCTGCCTCCTAAAGGTCAGAGCAAACCTGCCTCCTGGTTTGGAAATCATCTCCTAGGACAACATCAGGCATTTGCTTCTGCACCCCCTCTTGCCTCTCCCTGCTGATAACTGCTGGTTCCTGACATCCCCAGCAAATGGATGGAGCAGAAACTAAACACATTCTTAGCCAGACACACAGGACATGGACAGAATCTGTGGTTCACACCACTGGCTCTTTAATTTCAGAGAATAACTTTTTTCTCTCTGTGTATCACTATGATTTGCAATTTAAAAAATAAGAGTTCTTTTACTCGGTACCTCAGTTCAGCTTGGAAGTTCAGCTTCCCTCAGGAAGAGATGGGGACTCAGCATAGCATCAATGTGCAATTTCCATTATCAGGAAGGTAAAACAATATAACAATTCATGGGGAGCTCTTTCCTTACTGCCTTGGTCCCAGGAATGAGCAGAGCAAACAGATCCCCCTCATCCCCTTCCCAAATCGTGTGAGGGACAACACTGCAGAAGTTCCCACCCAGCCAAACTGGTGTTTCAGGGAGGGAAATTAAAGATTTGGGAGCCTGGCCCAAATAAAAAACCTGAACCTCTCAGCTGTGAGTCCGTCTTGCAGAAAAATTTTACATGATTTGAAACCACTGATATCTTTTCCCCCTCCCTGCCATTGTCATTGAGAAATATGTTCTTTTCTGCATTTCTAATTGGGATGGAACAGATGGCGAAGGCTTTGTTTAATGAAATATGTCCATTCAATTAACCCACGCCATCAGGGATCCAGCAGTGCAGAAGGAATCAGCATCCCACAGCTGTAAGGGGATCCTCCTGCCAGACCTGCACACCTGAGCGAGGACCAGGGTGCCACGGGCAGGGCCTGGAGACACAGGCTGGACCTGGCTCAGCTCCATTCCTGCTTCCCTTGTTCCTCTAATTTTTCCTTTCTTTGCCCTCCTTCCCCTCCCTCCCCGATTTCCAGTTTCAGAACTGCATCCAGAGATTTTGAGCCCAGTGCTCAGCCTTGCCTTAACCCCCCATGGAAAAGGCAGGATCTGTTTCCCCAGGAATTGCTTAGGGGTCCAGTTAGACAGGGAGCTCTACCAAAGGGAACTGAGTCCCACTGCCAGCCCTGGCACCAAACCCTGGGGAGGGGAAGCCCATCTATGCCTCAGTTTCCCCACTTGTGGTAAAATACACAGATATATTTCCTGGCATTTGTGACTGTTCCCACACTGTCTCAAGCTGAGTTAAACTGTTTCCAAGTGCAAAGCAGCATGACTGAAACCCCTGCTAGACTTTCATAATGAATATGAAGTTGCCAGACAGCAGAAATTCCTAACTTGACTTCATTCTCCAAAACCATTTATCAATGCTAATCAGCCACGACCAGACAAGTCTTCCCATTTTCAGTAGAATTACCTTTTTTTCCTAATGACAACAAAACAATTTTTTGCAAAAATAACAGTATATCACCATGTGAAATTCAGTCTTTCACTAACACAATATTTTAACTCATGACTCAGACTGCAAAAATGACCCACTTGACTCATCTTTGTTAATGGCAGAAGTTTCAGAGATGTATCTGAGATCCTGCTGTGGAACAATCAGGCCTGGGAGCAGCTCTGGATCTGGACTCTCTCTGAGATTTGAAGACCCTCTGACCTAGCTCCAAAGCTCCTGGCTTGGAGGATACAGGTATACAGGAGGATACTCAGATGTTTCAGCAGCCAAATCAAATTATTAGTTTTGTAATGTGCTCAAACTGGGATGCTACAGGGTGACTGTGCTAACATAACTGCTGCCACTGGCTGGTAATAGAACTCAAGATAAAATGATAATTCTGCAGCCCTCAAGTGAAAGTATGCTACATAAATGCAATAAGAAATTGAAATCTTTCCCAAAACACCAGATTTTACAATCAAAGCCCCGTGTCTGCTTGCCCATATCAAATCACAAAGGCTGATAGGCAGGTAGAGGGGTTTTTTTTGCCCAGGGTGTTGGTCTTGGCCAGAGCAAGGGAACTGTATTTGTGCTCCCTCCACAGCTCCAAGTAAGAGATGGTTTCTGATGCCTCGACCACCTCTGGCTCTCACCACTTGGCTGCCCTGTCACTGGCACAGTCCTCAGGCACATCCAGCTGCCCAGACAGAGCTGGCTCCTGCTTGGAAAGGTGGCAGGCAGCCAGAGCAACAGAGAGACCTGCTGGCTTTTCCCTACACAATCCCCTAACAAGGAATCCTGATGTTCCTGGGCACAGCTTTCCTTCCCTGGGTACCTCACACCTCCCAGCAGCCGCTTGGAGATCTCTGAGACTCCCCTCAGCACAGAAACAAACAACAAACCCCTTTGTTAAACAGGAATTTCCTTGCACCAGAGAGGCAACTGCAGGCCACTCTAACCAGGTGGATTCTGCCCTGCTATTTTAACATCTGGCCCTACTGGGACTTGTGGTTTTTTGCTTAAGCCAGACACATGCACCAGCTTCCATAGGGAGTGAGCCTTGCTGAGGGTGCCTATGCATTTGGCTCTAAGGGATGGATAGAAGGTAATACTTCTATTTTTTCCTTTTTTTTTCCCTAGCCATTCTATTCACCTTGATGCAGATGGTGAGTCCAGGCCACCTTCAGATGGTACTTTCTGCCCCAATATATAGCACTTCCCTTTCTCTTAATATGCCTTGTGTGTGGCTGCTCCCTAATCCCCTTGAGACACAACAAATGGATTAGCACAAGCAGTTTAACCCAGAGCCCTTTGCTAACCATCCTCACCTTGAGTGGGGTGGGCAGAGGGCAAGCACAGTTCAACACCTTGAGCTGCTAAAGGTTTAACAAGCCCTGGGACAGTGACCAGTTCAGCCAGGTGAGAAAAACCCAGACCTATAGCCAGAAAAACCCTCACCACTCTCCCAACTCTGAGTTATTGGCCAGGATAGAGTTCAGGAAAAAAACAAGCAGCAAAGACCAATAATTTCAGCATCAGAATGGTGCATTTAGCTTGCCACAGAAAGTCCGCAGTATGAAAACACAATTAAGTGGTTGCACATCAACAGAGTCTCCTAATTGCTGCAAGGAGCAATTCAATTATGTTTTCAACACTGAAATGAGTCATTACCAGTCTATAGGGGGAAATTGTGTTTGTGGGGTCATGGTTTTTCATAGCATATGCTGTCTTCTTCCCAAAAGTTAGCTCTTATACTCTGACAATATTAATTTTGGAAGGATTCTTCCCTTTAGGAGCTAAATTGAGACAATTCTAGTTATGGGAACAATTGTCCACTGTAGCTCAGAAAAGCCCAAAGCCATAACATCTGGAGTTTTGAAAACAGAGATTTAAAGTCCCTTCTGCTTTGCAAAATTCAACTGCTTCACAATCAAACCATAAATAATCACACTTCTACTCTGACTTCATTGTAACTCTAGTCAATACAGAGCCTTAAACACTGTTGGGCTAGCACCCCAGTTCAAACCAGTGACAGCTGGTTTTCAGTAAAGAAAGAAAGAATTGCTACTATGAAAGCAGCTGGAATGAAAGGTAGCAAAGATATTTTGAAGGTATTCTGAATTACAGATGCTGGGAGACTTAAAATACACAGAGTATTCTAAGAATTGAAGCAAAGAACAGTCTAAGAATTGAAGAAAGTCAAGTCAGGTTAGATCTATTACTTGTGAGACCGAGGATGGTTAAGAGCTACACTTGAACCTTTCCACAGAGATTTTATTTTCTACTGTTCCTCCAGCAATTTGAAAGCAAGATGATTGCAGAGCAGTGAGATTCAGCAGCACTGAGAAAGCCCTGTTTTGAGAGCTCTGGGTTAAACAGCTCTGATTTAGATGTTCATGCCTGCACAGTAGTTCAGCAAAGATAACAGGTTGCAGTAGCCACTTGGTAATTGACCTCTGGTGATTTAAAACCTTAATTTGCTTTCATGCTTTCTGATTTAAAGTAGCGTGTGCACTTGGGCATAACTGCTTTAAGATATCTAAGCAATATTTTAGCCTGGATTCCTCAGGAAACAAGGCTTAACAGAGCATATAGACTATCCTTCCTAATAACTCCTAAAAGCATTGGCCATTTTCAGCCAAATTTGTTGCAGGGATCAGAGCTGTGATACTTGTAAAATTCTCACAGGTTTTGTGAAGAGCCAGAGCAAACTAAGCTCTTAAATATTTTGAGTGCCAGCTCTTGGATGAACAAGTTCTGTCCCTTCTGTGGTGGGTACAGCCCATGGGACATGAGGCCAGGAGAGGACAGTGGGGCTGGGTCCTACATTCAGAAAGGAAACCATGGAGGTCCAGGTTGTACTGGAGATGATGCTTGTTGAATGTGCTGTTTATAAATAACTGTACAGCCATGGCTCTGTGCCATTCCCTTTTGTACAGCAATGAATGCCCTTCTCTACCAGGGACAAACAAAGGGAGAAGCAGATCTTCCTTGTGCCCACAGGTAGTGCAAGAAGCACCACACAGAGCAGAGGCACCTTCAGGCAGGAGGCAAAGCTCCCTGGGTGATTTGTAGGCTCTGAACAGCAAAGCTGTCACGGAGCCACAGTGAATCTTTCTCATTCTGCACCTTTGCTGAGCTGATTTATTGAAGGTGTCAATAACAGAGGTAGGCTGGGGACCAGCTGTAAAGCTCAAAACCTGAATTTCCTGTGTTTTTACACTCCCATCTGCCTTTGGCACTGTTTCATCATCAGGTGAGTTGTGGTTTTGGCTGGCTTTTGGGGCAAGGGGATGCTGGAAGGGAGCCCCAGTGCCTCATCTGCCACAGGGTAAATCAGAGGATGCCCATTTCCACAGGCTGCACACTTACTTGTTGGGTTAAGTGAACAGGAGTTAAAAGGCAGCTTGGTCAAGCAGGCAGGGAAGAGCTGGAGTCAGAACATCCAGCTTTTGCTGCCCATTAAATAACAATATGCCCCTTTGGGCCATAGCTTTCTAACTTTGGAATAAAACTCAATCCCAGTGTGCTCTGGCCACAGGACAGTAGACACTGCAGGAAAGGGGTGCTGCATTGCCATTAGTTCTATTCCTAAAATAAAATCCAAGTGCCAACCAAAAGCTCATTAAATTAAAAAATAAAATTCTTTGGACTTCAGCAAAATACAGTGTACTCCTCCTTACACTGTCTGCAAGATTCCTGTCACAACAACATGGAGAGAGATTAAAAAAAAAAAAAAACAAACAAAAAACACTAAGAATAAAGCAGTTAAATTTTCAAAGCCAGACTGTGTTATCTGCAACCATGAGAGGCTGCAAAGCCTGTGCCTGTCCCACCAGGGCTGCAGTGCATGGTGACACAATCCCAGCAAGACCTGCAGGACTCATCTTCTGGGCAGGGAGCCCAGGGCCATGAAGGGAAGTGCTAATAGTTAAAAAGATGTCTGGAGCTTGCAGAAATAGATATTTTCCCAGGAATAAAACATGACTTGGAATAAATGTTTTATTCCCCTGCACATAATGAATGGCAGTGAATGTGATTTGGGGACCTGTCAAGACAGGGGAGCATAGACATAGTACATGCACTACAGACAGTATTAAAAATGTTGTTTAAGTGAAACACAGGGAATTGAGACCACTGATAATTTTAATCTCCTTTCCTCTGGGATTTTTTTTTCCTTTTTATGATCGCCTCCCTATGAAGTCTGAAAAAACAGGGCCATCAAAATGTTTATTAGAAACTCTTGCAGGAACCAATCCATATGCAATTGCACAGAAGGTAAAGAGGCATCCTCTGCTCAGCATTTCCAGCAGATTTAGCATCAAGCTCAGCTTGCAGCCAGGCAAACAACACTATCTGCTTCCAGAAAAAGTAGTGGAAAAGAGTCACCAGGAAATAAATAAAGCACGGTGCTCCAACCCAACAGCTGCTTGAACTGCTCTGATCTGTGGCAACACCACTTTGCAGAGGAGATTTTCATCAATCTCCATGCATGGCTTAATAGAGGCTGTCAGGAATATGGAGAACTGTCACTCTTGTGTGGCTCTGAGCAGCTCCCAGCCCCACCCTCCCCAGCCAGCACAGGGCACAGCTTGTACCAGCACGGGGGTGTCACTGGACATTTCATAAGTTTCTTGGATGCAAACTTGCTGAGTTTTGTCTTCCATGGGAAAGCTCTTTTTCTCTGCAGATTTCAACTCCCTGTGTGTGTGTTTCAAAGACAAAATGCATTCCTTTGCCTGTCTCCCGATATGGGAGATGTGGTTTGCTTTTCTCAACCTATGATATAAAGAATTGCTGTCTCTCTGACTTTGTAAACATTTTCTGGCATTCTAGCAGAGTTTGGGTATGGAGTTGGAAGAAGCAAGATACCAGCTCTGTACTTGGGCAGAAATAGCCCAAATCCTTCTGAACAATGGAGTAATTTTAATACATAATATCAGCCTTCTGATATTGGAGTCAAGAGTCTTGATTCACCCCGACAGGACTCCAACAGCAACCATTGGTGACCCCTGAGACGTGGGGCAACACGGGGGGATGAGGCCAAAGTCTGCTACAGCAGCTCCTCTCCAGCTGCTACAAACATTGGCAAGAGGAGATTTGCTCCAGCTTTCCTTAATTGTTTTCACAGCAGAGAGAATCCTTGTTGGGAGATAATTTGCTCCTCCAGGAGGGTCGTGTTGCCCTTGGCCAGCTAAACCTTCCCTCTGCAAGGCCTGAAGGGTCCAGTGTGGGGAATGTCGTGTGTGGTTTCACGTGGTTTATTAAACCTGCAAAGAGGCTTGTCCTGGCAAAGGAGCATCGTGGTGCTATGAAAAGAGCCGAATGGCACCAGGGCATCATCTCCAGCTAATTGTTTCATCAACTTGGAGAGCAACAACTGCTTGCTAAATAAGGCTCTTCTTTTCTGCTTTGCAATTGTGCTCTTCTGGCTGCCAAGAAAAGCTCCGACGCTAAAGGCTTCTCTACAAGTCTTGCTTTTGGTTTTAGTCCAGAAAGGCAAAAAGCAAAACCAAGGGTTGCAAATCAGGGGTAGAGGTGAAAGCTCAAAGGGGATTTGCCCTCCTCCCACCCACCTAACCAGTAAGAACTGGGTAAAAGGACAAGAATTAATGAAACTTGTTTGGTGCATTTGCCTAGGAAAATGTTAATGCTCAGCTAAAGAAAAGACACTTGAGAGTTTCCTCAAATAAGTTTATGTTTTCAGTTGCCTTTGAAAAAACAATCAAGTTTGCATATTTTTACCAAAATATTGAAAGTGCTTGAATCTTTCTGATTACAAACCCGGAAACTGAAGCTATTAATCCAGTCCTATAATAAGATTGGAGAAGAAATAAAGGGCTATTTAGAACTAGTTACTGCTCTTCATAATGAACTGAACTGGCAAAGGTTCTTCTATTTTTTCCTGTTTCTGAGCTATCCAGGAATTAAAACATGTTGCAAGCAACTATTAGCTTAAGTACAAGCTCATGCATGTTGATTTCCCTTGTTTCAGGCTCAGCTCATTTGCAATTGAAAGCATCAACAGTAAAATATTTCTGCACTTAGAGCTTTATCTTTTCACCAGTAAAGCTCCTTCCTGAACATATCTCCCTTCTGTTCTGGCACGACCAGTTGTGGGCTGTCTTTAAACTTTGTGTCTTAATTTCTCCTTCCTTCTTCCCAAGCAGGTGACAGGAGAGTGAGCCAGGCCAAATGTCACCGGGTGCCAAACTTGGCGTCAGCATTACTGCTCTGTTATCAACAGCAGAGGTTCACTGGGTTATGCAGAAGGCTCCAAATCTGTGATTTTAAATTTCTGGAGCAAGTCAGTCAATAAAGTTCACTTGAGGATCAAGGTCTCCTTGCAGACACAGGAGGGAATGAGTAGGCATTTCTCAGTTTTGCAAAAAAGATGGTGGGGAAAGGGGCCAGGGCTGCCTCTGAACTGACCATTCTGCTTTAGCACAACCCCAGGGGACATTGGTAAGATGTCCCCAGGTGGTAATCACACCCCACAGAGTGTGATTAGTGCCTGCATGCCACACCAAACCCAGCAGCCAGATCAGCTGTGGGCATGGGACAAGCCAGTCATGGCAGGGAATTCCTCTGCTTCCCCTTGTGATTGACAAGAAAAGCAATAAGAAGATAGGAGCTGAAGAGTTGTGTGCAGTAACCTTTCCCTTTGTCAGAAATGTCAAAGCAATTCCTAACAGCTCACTTCAAAATGCATTTTCCATCCTCTTTTTGACATCTTCCCGACCTCCCCAACATTGCCAGAAGATACAAATTCACCCTGACAGTCAGGAGAGGAAGGGAAAACCAGAAAGAAAAGAAAATAAAAACCAATCTCTGAATTTTTTCTAACCATCATAGAGGACAAGAGTGAATGAACTTACTGACAAATCAAGCTTGACCCACCTTCTCCCCACAAAAAAAACAGCATAATAAGGTAGGAATGAAGTTACTTATCCTATCAGCACCCAGTGAGGAAAATAAGAGTTTTTACTGACAAAACTCTCACATTTGGATTTTTGTGACCTTTGGTAAACTCCCTCTTACAAAATTTACATCTCTAAATAATTAGATATCTGGCTTCATCAGCCATCCAGGCTTCTACTATCCTCAGTGAGCAGAGAAAGGGGAAGTCAGGAGAATGATTCTCCACACCTTCTTTAGAAAGCTATTTTGGGATTGACTAAATCATTCTTTGGAGACTGGACAATTAGTACAGACTGGATGTCCAGCTCCTACAAAGCTCCAGGGTAAGATGTGCAACGGTCAGGACACAGGGAAGGATGGGTCTAAAGACTAAAAGCTGGTGTTAGACACCAGTGACAATTAGTTGGTTTTTAAACCCCTGGGAAGGAGCAGATCCAGGGAGAGAAAATATTTGTTCAAGGTCACAGAGAAGGTCACTAGAATCACTTGTGTCTCCTGAGTGCACTTCAATGTCCTGAATAAAACATTAATTTATCCTGCAAGGAATGAGGTTGAGGAAATGAAAGTTCAAATGCCAAATGCAAAAAAAAAAAAAAAAAAAGTCAGAAGAAAGAGCATAAGAGCATGACCTTCCATTGCATATGTTTAACTAGAGTTTCATTTACATGAGCAGTAGCACACCAGTTCCCTCAAGGTTCTGAGGAAATTAGCAGCAGGAAAACACAATTCTGTGCATTTTCAGGAACTGCTTTCATTAACCAAAAGCCAAAGCACAGGAACAGTAACAACAACTTAATCACCTCACCAAACTGAAACAAGAGTGCAGTCTAAATAGAACTGGGGCAAAAGCTGAAGGCAGCAGAAGGACTTTGCAATGCACAAAGTTAATGCTGGCTCTGGATTAAATGATGTGAAATACCTTGGAAAAGTACTGCAGACAGCAGCTGGACACCCATCTGGGGGTTTCTAGTGATGTGGGACTTCCATCCATGAAGCCAGTAGTGACCAGAAGGTGGGAAAGAGACTTCATCTCTCCCATGTTCAACCCTGCCACAGCCAATAGGAGACCACAGGAACCTGAGAGACCTTCTAAGGATCTCTGGGTAAAAGAAAGCCAAAAAATACTTGGAGTGACTACAGTATGAAAAACAAATAGCCCTGACCATGGACTTGCACATAAAATGCCCACTGCAGCACGCTCAAGGCAGCAGTCATTGTTAAAAAATGCCTCTTGTAATGTCAGTGCAGAAAAGCCTGCACAGGACTGAAGGATGATTTTTATCCTGATACCACCACGTCCCTTTGGACTGTTCTTTTAGCCATAACTACTTTCTTAGAACAAGAACTGCCTGCTGAACCAGTGCTTCCCCTCCTCCTCCTCCTCCTAACACTTCATAACCGCAAACCTCAGCTGCTCCTACTTGTTTCCTGTGTTTACCCAACAGATCATGGCAAAAAGGGAGAAGAGGAAGGAGTTTATAATAGGAAAATAATCAATAGTGACATGCCATCGCTGTCTGCAAGGCAATCATTAGCAGCTCAGGAGAAACCTCAGTGGTTCTGTGTGATTGCCTCCTGTGGAGAGCTAAGCTGCTGTGAAAGACTTCAGCAGGTGCCTTTTCCTCCTCCAGCACAGGGAATTCAGTCTAAGTCAGGCAGCTAAATTATACCTCTGGGTTATTATCAGCAGTATTAATTACTGTGTTCTCCCTAATTATCCTCTCTTAACACACTCAGTTGGTTTGTGGGAACAATGCAAGGTTGGCAAACAGTGGCTTTTAAAATTGATTGGGCCAGTGGCTCAACCGATGTAACACAGCACAGCAGGTCTGGAGAAAGGTCAGATCAGTGGTGGAGTTTATCCACTGTTTTATGAGGGTGTGAGCTGAGTTGCAGCAGCCTGACATGCCCTGGCCAGCTGGCATGAAAGGAGACACAGGTTTGGGGTCAGTTGTTCCCTGGTTTTACATCATGACCCCATGCAAAGGGCTATTCCCTACCACAGTTTCAATGCAGCTTCCTGACCTGCATTAAAATAAACAACACAACACCATCAGCCAGAGTCAGGGCATTCCTTTTGTCCCCTGTTTCACCCTGCATGAACTGCAGATAGGCTTGGGAAACCCAGGAAGGCTCTGCTGTGTTCTGGCTGTTCATCAAACAGCCAGACCTGAGTGACTTGCACTCTGATCACTGACGTGGAAAGTCACTTTTGCAACATAAGACAACTCAGTTTTGCACTTCTCTGCCTTAGTTTTTCAAATGCCTCATTTTCCCCAGACTGGCTCCTGCTTCCTAGACAGGGATTTGTGTCCTGGGTACACAACTTGCCTCACCAGATTCAACCTGTCTCAAAAGTGGTTGAAAAGAAGAAGGTTCAGTGGCCTGACAGCCTGACATTGGAGCCTTGGCAGATTTGCTGCCTTGGGGGATGACAAACCTGCCCCCTCAGAATGTACATATCCCCCCATCAAGTAGATCTGTTCCTGAAAAAGCACTAACATTCAGAGAAAGTGTAGGGGGAAAAAAATCCTGTGATTCAAAACTCATCTTCTTAGAATGTGACCTTTCAGCATGATCCTTTAATGCACATCTGCCCATAAGCTCAGCACCTCTAGCTACGGATCATTTTCCTCTATGTCCCTCAAAATGTGTTTTTGTTTTATTCTCACTTGATACCTGTTAAAATCACATCTAACTGGTCTTCTGTCCTGCAGAAGACACAATATGAAATACAACAGTATTTGCAGGGATGGACTTTGTAAATGTCACCCCACTTTCCACTGAGAGCCAACCAAAGTTCTATTATTGTCCTCTTCTCAGCTCTGGGGTCTGAAACACTTTCTGCAGCTATCACTGGACTCCTGTGCTCATCTCCCTCCAGAGTTCAGAGTTTAAATGAAGCACTCAGAAAATATAGATCCAAACACACAAGACATATTTGCCAGTGGATAGAGAGGCAATAGAAATCCCATTTTAACAAACTGTTTTCTCTCTCAGAGAGTGAAATCCAGCCTGGTGAAGGTCAATTCTAGCCCCGTGTGTATCGTTCAGGTCCTTCTTAGGACTGTAGCTGTCACAGAGGCCACACTCTTTTGGAAATGTTTATCCTGACAGAAGATCCTGTGTTTTTCCAGAACAAATAGCAGCTGCTGCATTTTTAACACATTCCCTATGACCATAACCGGGGCAAGACGAGAGACACCCTGCTCTAGGCACTCACTGAGTGGGCACCAGATAAGATAAATCTGCCCAGTTCTTGGCTAATTCCTGCTCCTGCAGGAACCCAAGGATGTCTACAGACCCACAGCACTGAAGAAGAAGGAGCAGAGATGTGTAGGTCCAGAGACAACCCCACAGAAGGATGAGACAGTGCCTCAATTCCAACATCAAATTCCTCAGCCTTCCCCTGCAAATCTGATAATTTACTTCCATTACCATGTCAGCATGAGCTGATGATACCAGAGGCAGAACTGTGCTCCTTTCTGAAGGATATCAAGGGCTTTTCCTTCATTGTGATTACAAGGATACAGCTCCAACCATGACACATCTGGAGGTACCCAGGGGAGAACAGAGCAGCCACATCCACAGGAGTCAAGGTGCAGTCAGGGGAGGTGCATTACAGCAGCAAAGAAGCCATCTCAACATGAATTCATTAATGTCAAAAAGAAATCGGCCCAACAATACTTCCAAAAAAGACACTGGGACACATATAAACCCCTCCTCTCTTAGCTAGCAAACCTCCATCCCTGTAAACCCCTGCCATGGCCGTGAGCTCTCTCTCAGAAAGCAGCACTGTCTTGTTCCACCAGCAGTTTTGCATCCCAAAGGTCACCTTCTCCATGATGCTGCAAAATGTTCAGGGTATAAAATGGGATACATAGACTGGGGACTGATTGCCACCTGCCCTGGGCCATTTTAGGTGGTCCCACAGCTCTTTTCACTCAAAGGCAATCTTTCCAGCAAGCTTTGGACCAAACCTGGCATAAATTAGAGCTCCCAAGGCTTCCTGAGTCTGGCTTTTTTCCTGGAGGAGAGTGTGCAGGACAGTGTTTGTGCTGATGAATAGCTTGGCATTGGGGTAGCAAGGTGCAGGAGATCCAAAACCCTGCTGCTGTTAATATTGGTGAGTCACCACTGCTGCCTGTGCCAAACATGCTTCCAAACCCAGCTGCAGTTTGCCCTTGGTTGTTCCACTGGGCAAAGGCAAGTCTGAAAAACTTTTTATTTTTTCCATCTTTCAGGATATCGACACAGCAGAGATCTCAGTCTAGATCTGCTTACTGGCAAACATCAACCAAAGAAGACTGTTGTACGTTTGCATTTTATTAATGGTTTACAACTGGAATTTTTCTTCTCTTTTGTTCCTGCTGATCTCACAGAAAGCTATAAAAATACCTAGAGATGTCTGCCAAATAGATTTCTTGGAGGAAAGCAGGAAAGTGTGAATAATGGGTTCTGAAGTATGGATAATTAGCAGATCAAATAACCCCAAGGATTGGGGAATTTTTTCATTCTCTGCAGGTACTTAACATTCTTATATCGCTAAGTAAATTATACATACTCTCCAGGTACACCCTTCCTTCTAGCTCCTATAGAAAATAGAGATGTCTACTGTGAGGTTATTTATTTATTTAAACGCTTCTGACAGTGAGAAATGACAGCTCTGGCTGCAGTTAGGAGTCATGTGGGCAGCTGCTGTACTTCCTGACCACAGCACCTCTACCCTGATCTTCCAAAAGGCTCTTCTTCGATTTAGTTCAGCAAAGCCAAGCTACAGAAGTTTGCCAATGTCAGCAGGATGGGCAGTGGACAGCAGGTACACAGCAAAAATTGTGGAACCATTTGTGTCTGCCTGCAACTCTCTCTTAGGTTTCCCAGTGATATTCCAGAGGGGTTTTCTCATAAATATTGCCTTCCTTCTCATCGACTTGCTGCACTTCTTATTATATCCCTAAATAAGGAACATATGAACCTCCAGACTCACAAAATCAAAGGAATTTACTTCTCATATGAAGCAAGGCAAGGCCAGAGCACAGGGAAGGGTCACCAGCTGATGCATGTTCTGAAAGGCGTGTGCAGCTTTGCCCATACACTTCTGGAAATGAATGAATAGATAAAAGAATGGCTGCCCCACTGAGGTGTTCAGCTGCCAGTTTGTGTAGAATGTCAGGAAATGGTCTTTAAAAAATGGGTAGGACTCTGTTGCAACTTAGGGGTTCACAGGAACAGGTTTTTGGCAGCAATTCTCTACTCAAAAAATAGAGGGCTAAACTCTGTATTCTCCTAAAGTCACAAGAAAAACCATGCAACTCTTATAAATAAACCTGATAAAGTGTTTCAAAGCCTGAGCTCTCAAACCTCATGTGTTTTCCCCTGATGAAACACTGTCATCTGAGAGGCAAAATAAAAGTCTTCCCTTAGAGACAGTAATTTAATAGCAAGGACATTAATTAATTTCATCTCCACATCAATGCTCTGTTTTATTTAAAGTCCCATCCTGCAGCCACTGGGGTGCTGGAGCATCTGCAAAGCCTGCAAGAGCCCTGGACTGGGGCCAAGGGGAGGTTTGGTGTAGGTGGCAGATGGCAGACTAATGGAGACATGACAGAGCCAGCTCTAAGCCAGGCTGCCCGAGTGGCAGGAGTGGTTTCCCAGGAGTAGGGTGGTGCTTGGCCTGGGAAAAGCAGGATGAGCTCCAAGTGCCCACACCCAGCCCAGGCAGCAGGGTGAGCAGGGGCCTTTGGCAGCAGTAATGAGATCATGCCCATTAAACAGACTGCAGGTAGACAGATGCCCTAAACAAATCTGTTCTTCGTCTTTGTTGATCTAAGTGTGCCAGAGCCCCTCACCATGGACCCAGAATGGTGCTGAGGGTGCACAGGGTGCCCGAGAAGCTGTGGCTGCCCCATCCCTGGAAGTGATCAAGGCCAGGCTGGATGGGACTTGGAGCAACCTGGGATAGTGGAAGATGTCCCTGCCATGGGCAGGGGTTGGAATGAGATGAGCTTTAAGGTCCCTTCAAAACCCAAGCATTCTATGATTCTAAAGCTCATTATATATGTGAATGATGGCAGTTTCCCTCCTTAGAAATCTGCTCTCTGGACTGCCAGGGTAAATTCAATAACCCAGCAGACATGGCACATCAAAACCAAATACCCAGAACTACAAAGGCAAGGTTTGGCATGACCTGGAAGCTCGTTAAATCCTTAGCTACAGCCTGCTGAGACCTGAAAAATATAATCCAATGCCAAAGAAAGGGGTCATGAAGCACTGTCAGGAATACACCTCCATCAACAGCCCCACTGAAAATCAAATTGATCTTTCCTTACCCCATGCAATTAACCTGTGTAAATACGTGTTAATAACCACTCCACTCCTAATTCCTTTCATTCACTCATCAAGCCACATGAAGACACAAGCAAGCACAGTTGATGGCAAAGCCTATTCTCATCTGAACTTCATAAGCAGGGAGACCTGCCCAGGTTTCTGATTCTTGGACTTGTTTTCCTCCCAGGACACATAAATGGTAAAGAAACAAGAAAAAAGTTAAGCTTTGCATTTTTTTCTGCAGAAGAGGAATGGTACTCAATTCAGCAGAGCCCCCACTGAAGCTTAGTTTTCTAAAGAAGAAGCCTGTTGTCTTCAAGATCTCAAAACCCTCTTGAACTTACTCCAGTGTCAGGTGTGGAGTAGTCCCCTGCCTCGGCCTGCTACTAATCAGCAAAACAGCAACAGCTGCAGGCTCCTAACTCTAATTACAGCTGCTGTGGTAGATGCTCACCCTCCTGATACGGCTGGGTGCAGGCTCAGCAGCACAAACCCCAGTCTCAGAGTCCTTTTCCATTAGAAAGCAAACTCCATGACTCCACTGCGTCCATACAGATGGCAAACGACTTCTGGAGGGTGGAAACACGCACAGGACCTCTGCAGAACCCTGCAGAACCTCTGCAGCCTCCATCCCTACAAACACCTCCCAGCACAGCCCTGTGCCCCAGCACCACGAGCTGCAGCAGGTTTATGTTCTGGCAATAATTCTCTCCAGCAGCTCAGCAAGTCTGGCAAAGCCCAAGGCTACAGCCACGGGTTTTATGAGAGCAATAAGCCAAGTTTATTTCCACACCACAGCCATAAACATTTCCAGGATCCCAGCCACGTACGCAGGGCACCTGAGACACCAGCAGCTGTCTCCAGCTCCACTTGACCCCCTGAAAAAGGAGGCACGGAAAATGCTATCCCAGCAGGCATTAATGCAGGTTAATTAAACCTAAACTGCTCAGCAGGGGCACGGTGAAGTGAGAAGCTGTGCTTCTGCAGGCTGCCCAGTGCACCAGTCCCACCGTGGCATCATCATTAATGGTTTTCACACAAGCCTCAGGGCTCATTTGCTTGACAAGAGCAAAGCAGTAATTTTACTGTTGAACACTTGCAAAAATGATGCCCTGACTGTTATCAAAAGTGACAGGCAAGTTATGTGAGCAGTTAAGTGAAGGTTACTTTTTAGGGCCAAACCTCTGAATAGATCAGACGTCAATTAGTTCATGCATGGAAGGAGAAGGGGAAAGAAAACAAAGAGAAAAAGGAGTAAGGGAGAATATAGAAGAAGGGAGTAGAAATAGCAGGAAAGAGATGGGCTTTAACAGTTTCCCTGAATCAGTGCTGTGAGGGATAGAAGTGGGAGAGGTGCCACTGCCAGCCCCTGGAGCTGCTGCAGCTGGACACGGGGCTGAGCTGGCAGCACACCCAGGAGAAGCGTGAGAAGAACCTTCCACCAGCACCTCCCTGAGCTCTGGGGGCTTTGGCTTTCCTCTACACTCCTCTAGCAAAAACCTCACTGGAAAACTTTCAAGGTCCAACAATTTGCTTCTTTTATGCTATGGACACTTGAAGAGGAACAAAATCATCCACGGAGTGAAGGTACCTGGGCACCATTCCAGTTCCATATTTTTAGGAAAAAAGATGAGCCTTTGACACCCAAGAAAGTGCTTAAAGAAAAAACTTTCCGTTTTGACAAGTCCCTAATGAAAAGGAATAATTAGTGAAGTTATATGTCCCATTTGATTGTTTCTAAATTAAAAAGAGTTTTCACCTTAAAATTACTTTTCCTTCTGAAAATGTTAGTCATACCAGCCTGCAAAAGCTGGGAAAAATACGGAGTAAAAAGCTGCAATCAAAATTAAGCCCTTTTAAAAAAAAATTCTGTTTTTATTTTCCCAGACTCAAAACCAATTTGACACACAAAAAAGGGGGGTGGAGTCACTCCCCCACATCCTATCCATCCTGCTTCACCTGATGGCAAACCTGAGGAAAAGGAAGAAAATGGAGCTCACAGCCTGCAAGCTGACTCATGAGCAAGGGCTTGGAGGAGCCACCTGCTCAGACAGAGGCTGTCACATCCCATCACCTGCAGGGTGAGGAGCAGAGAGGTCTTGTCCCTGCCCTGGTGTGTGACATGTAAGGGTTTAGCTGCTGAAAACTGTTGCTGCTCCAGCTCTTTGCTTGGGAGGTTTGCCCTGTCTGGTTTCTTTGGGGTGGTGCAGCACAAGCCTAGTGGTTCTCTGAATTTTGTGGAGATTCAGAATGATGGGAAGGAGGGTGAAGAGTAGGATTCCCTAGGATTCAGACCTGCAAGAACTGAGCCCATAGACAACAGTTTGAATCCAAAGGTATAACTAGAGGTTATCTTTCTGTTAATGGTCTTAGAACCCAATAGTTTGGGTTACAGCTTTAGAAACACTTTGTTTAAAATTAAGCACAGGAGAAAGCAAAACAGGCTGTCCACTCCCCTGCCTCCCTCCCAGAGCAGCTGCCAACTGTGCAGGACATTTGGTCTCGGCTAAGCCTGCCCAGGTGGGGTGACAGCTGGCAGGGCCACCCAGGGACACCAACACCAAGCCCAGGTGCTGCAGCCCCTGCCAAGCTCAGCCCTGAGCTGTGCCCTGCCAGGCTGCACGCTCAGGGCTCACTGACACAGCTCACTGACAGAGAGATTAAAGCACACCACTGTTTATACCAGATAAATTCAATTCTGGATCGGTCAACCTTCACAGGACCATAAACACTTCTAGGGCTGGACTAAGGCTGGGTGAGTCTCTTGGGTTTGGGGTGGAAATATGGCAAATGGGAGCTTATTTGTCTGAATTCCCAGTCTCCCCAGTCCTCCTCTTGACACCACCTCCCACCTTTCTGATCTTCATTTCCTAAAGACAGGTTTTGCCCACTGGTTTGCACCTGGAGCTTGGTGGCTTGGTTGGTATAAGCAGACTTAAGGCAGGCAAGGAATAAACCCTACAGACAGTGCCTGTTGGTTTTCTGATCACATCCTGGGCTGGCTGTCAGGCTCCAAAGGCAACAGGATTTATTGCACTGAAACGCAGCAGCAGCAGCAGCCGCCCGTGAGGAGCCTACTGAGCTTCATGCACAGGAATAAAAATTTCAGGGCCGCTTGGAGATATGAAATATTTCTTAATTACTTTCTGTTCCAGCACAGCTTGAGGATTTTGCTGCTTCTGCTGTTGTTCTCGGAGCTTGTTTGGTAGTTTTGCCCTTTTTTTTTTTCTTTGTTTAAGTGTAACTGGTAAAGCAATATTAATGCCAGCATCTAAGCTGCATTTTATAAAGGACTAGCCATGGCTTTGCTTGGGGACTGGCTACTCGTGGTGGAGGCTGGCACAGAGAGGGTGCCAGCCTCTCTCAGCATGGGATCATTTACCTCATGCTGAAATACATTAAAATCTCCTCCCCTGAGACATTTCTCCATAATGGCTCTGCAGAGAGGTGCATCACTGAAATGCTCAAAAGGAGGCTGGACAGGCTCCGTCACTGCTTCCCCTGCAGCCCTGCCAGATCATGGATTGCACTAATGCCCCTGCTGCTCAGTGAGATTTGTCCTTTGGACTGTGATTCCTAAGGCACAATTTTCCTAATCACCCTTGAAACAAGCCTTGCTTGGCTCCTGTTCTTCCTGCCTAATGTCTGCCCCTCAAACAAAAATCTGATGCTTTTCACTGTCAAGGCCAACACCTGAGACACAAAAGGTTTGACGGGTGCTAAATTAGATTTGTTTCTGAGCTGTTGCTCACAGGGTCCTGGGAGAGAAAAGGGGGAATTCCCCCGGGGAAATGAGAAAACTGAGAGACTGAAGGCTGTTCCTCCTTCCATTCCCACATCCTCAGACTTTGGTTAAATACACGAAGCCCTTGCAGCCAGGCTTTGACAGCACAAGGAAACTGCCAGGGCACAGGGAGCTGCACCCTGGGCACAGCTTCCCTCTCTCAAAGAGCTGTGGAAAGCTGCTCCAGTCAGTAAAAACCCCTCAGCTGAACTGCCCAGGTGAATGGATGATTCTGTTTTAAGGGGTTTTGGGTAGAGGGGTGCAGATGCCAGGGCTGTAATACTGACTTGGAGCCTCCCTGCATCCCCAGAGGCCAAGAGAAGGACAAACTACAGCCATGTGCTCCTATCCCCAGTTCAACCCTTCCCAGAAATTCTCTGGGCAGATTCTAGGTTGTGCCTTACACCAGGCAACTGCAAGACCCAGAAAGAAAGCTAAAAGACTCCAAATCCCCTCATTCTGCGCAGGGGAAGAATAAAAGGAGAATGACTCTTCATCACATCTACACATCCCTTTAACTTCCACTTTACAGTACTCTCAGAACAAGGCAGCATCAGCAGTTCAGAAGTGTTCCCCCCCTCCCACTCCCACCCCACTGTGAGTGCATCAATTCTCAGCCAGGAGATGTTGGTTCTGCAGCATTGTAAAAGGTGAAACCCTGGACACGACCTTAGAGCACTCCAAACCAGAGAAGTGGCACAAGCAGGATTTGCTCCTCTGTTACCAGAGCTGCTCACATCTTTGTTCCTAAAAATGGCACTTTTCTTCCAGCATGGCAGGTTGGGGAGGACAGCAGGGGAGGCAGCTGGACAGAAAAGAGAATGACAATTTTGCCAGGACAGCCCAATGACCATGGCAGGACATGTTTTTTAATCTTTTCTAGGTTAAACACAGGCAGTTGTGTCTTGTTATATTACATTATATAATATGATTTGCTGATACAGTTTGATAGGTTGAATCCAAGAACATCATGACTCATGTAGGAAATTGGAAGCCTCCTTGTCTTCAGAACAATGTTTCCAGAAGCTAGAGTGAATCAAATTGATTGTATTTATCTAGTTATTTTTGCTGTTTAGTAAATAACTATTGAGTTAATTATTTTTTAAAGTCTGCAAGGAAAACCTCCACAGATTTGCGAGGGGGAGGGAAGCTAAAGCCTTGGGTGCAACAGATTTTCAAAAATCAAATATTTTTAGAAAATGTTGAAAAAAAATGGAACAAGTGGAGCAGGGAATATCACCATAGGTGGGTGTCAGGACTCCAGGGTTGCAGTCCCTGTCTCCAGTACTGGCATTAGAGAAAGGCAAATTTCCCTGCAAAGCAGCCTGGCTGCCAAGGAGTTCCTTGCTTTGGGAGCTGAATGCTTTTGACAAAAAGCCTGAGCTTTTCTGAAACGCTCCTCTCTAGCATCTGGCCATGCTGCTCTGCCCAGACATGAAGATCCACTTCACAACAGTATTGTAAATCTTAATTAAGATCTGTAAACTATAGATAAAAAGGATTATATGAGTACACAAGTATCACTATCAGGTAGAGCCCCTGAGAACCAGCACTTTGATGCTGCACCATGCACAGTGGCATTGAGAAATGTATGAATGTCACAGCATTATTGATTCTGTAGCTACTAAAAAGCTCCAGGATCCCTGGCAATAAAAACACGATAATGAGAAGTAGCCAGGATAGCATTATTTCTGCAAACAGTATTTGCATTCCCTGGGACTAGAGCATAAGCTGTATTTATCAATAGAGAGCTGAGGGCTGGTTTGAATGCAAAGGATTAGCCCAGTTAATTTTGCAGAAAATGTGGTGGCTGTGGTTCCCTTTTCAGCATTGGCTGCAAGGTATCAGCAACAAAAGAGCAACTCACCCAAAAGCAAATGCTGCCAAACAGCACCAAGAGATACCAGAAAAGAATATATCTGCTATTCTTCTTTTTTTCCTCCCTTTTTTTTTNGGTAAAGCCAAAAACTCAATAGCTAAAATACTAAAACCTTGGTTTATTTATACTCAGGATTTTCAGGAGCACAACCTCAACCTTAGAAGGTGAAGGAAAAGCAGCATGTTGTATTGCCCTAATGAGTAGCTACTATTTCATGAAAAAGATAAAGTATTACTTTATGGAAGCCCAAAGCATGGAAGATTTCTCTAGAGAGGGCAATATAATGTAATTAGGGCCAAATGCAGTGATGAAAAGAGCTACCTCAGTGATGTATGCTGTCTGATCCTGTGTAAATGAGGACACAGCTTTAAGAGGCTGCTTTCCATGATTTCCTGAGCAGGGTATTTCCAAAAGCAGAATGAAAAAGACAGTTTGTAAACACCAATCACTCTCCCACCGAGAGAAAAGGGAGAGATGCTGCTGTGCTTTAAGGGGGCTACGTGAAACAAATGGCAGCTCTGCCTCTGCGGGTCATTAGCATAGGTACAGCCATAAATTTTGTTGTTCCCTGCTGCTGTGCAGCAGAAATCCTGCTGAAGCTGTCCTTTGAGCTCACAGCACTCTGGACAAAAGGCACCCTCACTTCTCACCTCTGCACTTGGTGACACAGGTTGGAGCTGCATCCTCCCCTTGTCTTGCCTGAGGTCCCACATTTTCTGCCCCAGTGAGATGTTCAGTGCTCAGGCTTTGATGGAGATGGGGCAGTTTGCTCTGACATGTCCAAGCTTGCTGTTTGTTCAGGGATTTTTTTTTTTATTATTCCTCTCATTAAGTGAGTTTTTCTCTCTTTATTTATCTCTTTTCCCAGTGAATCTCCTGGCTGACACACATGTTCCACATGGCAGGAAATAAAAGAAAACTTTCCTTTGGTGGCATTGTGCAGACATAGAGAACTTTTGTATTGGAAAGAAAAGGAAAGGCAGAAAGCAAATTCTTCCAACATTGCTCGCTTGGAAAAGCTTACAAATCCTGCTGGCAGAAAGTTTATAGTCCTCTGCAGAGATCTCAGCTGGATGATTTTTTTTCTGTCTCTCAGACAACAAATACCATGCAAATGCTCTTAAATTACTTGGTAACTACAGAAGATATGCTTGGCAAATGTCCTGTCACTACACAACACAATAATTACATATTCTGCATCCAGGAACCAATTATATTGCCTCTCAATTACTCAGTGATTACACTTCAAAGTAATTACACCTGGGTACTCTGGGTGATAAAGTAGCAACAGTTTTGTGTCCATTCGAGGGGGAATTGGCTTCCCTATAAACACATTTCCCAAACACTATACCAAAAACAGATCCAGAGATCTCCCAAGGAGTGGGAATGTGGGAAAGGGAACGTGCCCTTCCTCCCAGAGTAGTGGTGGGCTGCTCATCTTCCTCAGCTACTCAGCACTTGAAGGCCCCTGAAAGCAAGGCACTCATTTAATGTTAAAAGGAGGCAAAAGTCACCAGGGTAAAATGCATGGTGAGGAGTCAGGAGGCTTTGAAGACTTAAAAAAGGTGATGTGGTGGCTCCAGAGGAGCAGGGGACAAGTGCTCAGTGTGTGGCAGCACTAAGAGTGACCACCCAGCACAGACCCACCCTCAGCTCTCCTCCGGGAGCAGTGACACCCCGGCTGCAGCGTCACTGCTCCAGAGCCAGCAGAGTTTGTGCCACAAGCCCACACCTCCCCAGGGTGGCTGATGGCATCAGCACACAGATGTGCACAGCTGTGTCCCCAGGCACCAAACCCACCCTGTGCAGTCCCTGGGCACAGGAGCACCAGGCTCAAAGTGCTCCCACTTGCAAAGCCCCAGCTCATTGTTCTCCTGGGAGCCAGGAGCCAAACCACGCTGCTCGCACTTGCTCTGCAAGCAATTCCTTCAAATATGCTGGAAAGTCAGAGGGGATAAGGGAGGATTTTCTAAAACAAAGACTACTGCCACCTGCAGCTGCTGCCTGCCTTTCCCACCCCCTCCTGGAGCTCATTCCTGACCATCTACATCATTCCCATTCTCCCTGCATCCCAGGATGACACCTCTTAATGGCAGCAAGGCTTAGAGATTCACTTCTGCCAAACTTTTCAGACCAGTCCTTAAAGTCCAGAAGCAGCCTGGGCAGCATTTTAAGAGCTCAGAGTTCTGGTGCTGTCCCTTAACAACACTTAGGAGGATGTTAATAGGTTAATATGTTAAATATTGTCTCTTTCTTGCTGAACCAGATGAGAAATATTTCAATTACAGTATTCCCATGGAAGATCCCCACTCACTCAAGTTATTGTAAGCCAGGCCACCATCATCACATATCTGCCTGCTCTAGGCCAAGATCACAGCTCTTTTGAGTTTTTGCTTTGTGATTGCACTGGACACAGGACAGGAGTCTCTCTGGGAGATCATAATGCTATTAATAAATAGTCTGCAAGCTTCTCCCCACCCCATCCTAGAACAGTGCTTGTCTCCCAGCCCATGGTACCATCTGAGCCCTTGTTTGTCCTTAATTACTCACAGGTCTTACCTACAGTTTTTTGAAGTAGATGTGAATTTTCCACTGATTTCAGCATATACAGGGTCTGGTCCCTAGAGTAATTTCTGGCTAAATAAGGTACTCAAGGAAATCACCATGACAGTTCATTAATAAATCTTATGAGTTTATTGCATACTGTTCAGGGGGAAGGATAGAAGAGAGAAACTGCACACTGTATGAAAAAAAAAAATGCACATCCACATTAAAATAACCCTTCCCTCAAGTGCATCATAATTATCAATGAAAAGTGGTCCAGCTTCTGAGGAGCAAAATTATTTGCTACTCTGCAGAAAAACACAGTTCCTGGGCTTGTATTTCTGCACCCAATCACAGCTTTGGTCACCGGCATTACCCTGCCTGGAGGACGTGCTCCAGGTGGACAAGCCACAGCAAACTTCTGTCCAGCAACAACCAGTCCCACACCTCAGGGGCTTCATCCTTGCCCCCTTCACACCAGTAGAAGGCAATAATCCTCTTGGATGATGGCACTATGAAGATAGATTATCAGGATTTTACCAGAAGACGTGAAGGTGGAAAATCAGGTTAGTTCAGGCCCCCATACCTTCCTTGCTCAAGTGGCAGCACCTTGTTTGTCTGCCCTCTCCTCAGATTTCCATCTGCTTCTGTGGCTGGAGTGAGACCATTCCTGACTTAACAAGGGAAGTTGCCAAAGACAAAACATAATCCACTTCTAGAATTTACAGAGGAAGCTCTCAATTAGGAACTTCAAAATGAAACAATTCTCAGCCAGATGTGTTTCAGGCTGGAATTCCTCTTAAGAGAAACAATAAAAGCAACACAATCCTGTCAGTCAAGATGCAGAGACACTCTCACCAGGGCTTAATTAAGAACATTCTCCTTCTGCCTTGCTGGCCACATCAAATGTAGGAAAACTTCTGACCTTCTTCTTTGGCAAGACCTGGAGCGGCTTGGCTGGCTGAGCCTGAGCAGCAGCTTCTTCCTGCCCCAAACTGTGCTGTGAGGAACGGTGCATCCTGACTTCTCTCCTGCACTTGGGCTGACCTCAGCCAACACTCAGCCTGCTGGGAAGCCTCAACACTTGCAAAAATGATCAGAGCTGAACAGAGACCACATTTTAACCTTCTTTAGATCTTCCCACATCCGTGTCAGCCATTCCAGCAAAAAGAATTCCAGACTTGTCCTTACAAAATAATTCTCTCTTTGTGTACCCATCAGCAAGCAGGTGACATTGCTTAAGCTTCTTGCCACAAGGAAGCTGTAATCCCTGGCTTCTGTCAAACCTGAAAGTCCCTGGTCAGGTCCTCTTTAGCAAGCAAAAGTGAACTGGAAGGATCCAGCCTGTGCAGCTGCTAAATGGATGGCAAAAGGCTCCGTGCCTGGAACACGCAGTTTCACCCTTGGTGTCAAACACATTCAGCCCTATTAACATTTTATCTGCGTGCCAGAGCAAGAGCAGGAGACTTGGCAACCAGTCAAGAATAATCTTTCCTGGCACACGGAACCCTGCTGCAACAACTCCCATGGACTTAGGGACAGCTGGTTGGCAGGAGGGAAGAGACTGAAGATGGAGATGTGGAAGGAAAGAGGGGGAGGAGGGAGCAGGCAGGCCCAGGATGGGGAGTGTGAGGGGTGTGAGATTAAAAGATTTACATGTGCATGATGGCAGGCCTAAATTGTTCATTTTTGTTCAATTGTTCATCCCTCCCAGAGGATGGGGAGGTTGTTTCCTTCAGACACTGGCTTAGCAAAGTCTATCTGCTGCTTCCTTTGTGTCTCTGGTCTCTGAAAATAGAAGGAATTAGCCTTTATCTGCACTAGATGCCTGATCACTGGCCAGTGTTCACACACAATGCAAATGCCATGGATCAGAGCTGATGACATGGTCTATCCTGGACAAAGTCAGCAGTGAAAGGGTGGGATTGGTCACACCTCATCATGGGATTTGGCATGGCTTGGTCAAAGGAATCTGAGGGAAAAAACCACCCCTATCTTATTTACTTTCAACTGAATGCCCACAGAACTAAGTCCTGGGAATATTCACCCCAGTCAGAGCAACAGAAGGTGCAAGGGACCAAATTTGGGAAGCATCAGGAGTGAAAGCAGATTCCTCACATCTGCTGAGCAGCATCAATTCCTCCATGGCCAGAAGAACAGGTTAAACATAACAAGCACCCAGACATGAGGCTTCTCTAGGACCCATCTTCAGAGACTCGCTTCAGGGCCTCTTACATATCCAAATTAAAATAGAAAATATACAATTAATGGTCTCCTGATACAGTCAAATGCCCTAGCACCAGGGTGAGATTAGTAAGTATAATTTCTATTCACATTAATTAATTGGAACACCTACAGTTTCAAAAAAAGCTCTGCAATTCCACTGCTAAAATAGCTTACAATATTAGCAGCTAAGGCAAAAGGGAGGGATGAAGAATCTACTGATTAATAGTTATACTTTAATGAGATAGCAGTCCAAATTTTACAGAATTCATCAGGAATGGGGGCAAAGAACACCCAAATTAGAGTGGGAAAAGCACACTACAAAGCCAAACTGAGGCAAACCATCAGTGTCAGGATGACAGAGTGCCAGCTGGGTTTGTCAGGCTGGGGGACAGCAGCAGCGTGGTGACAGGAGGGTCAGTACCTGCCACCAGCCACGTGACTCCCTGCATTCATTACTGCAATAAACCTCACACCAGGAAGTTGAAATAGAAGCCAAAATGTAGAAGGAGAAGAGGAAAAACAAAAGGGAGCTTGGGAGAGGATCCTAATGAGGAGAAGAGGTCCATAAAACAAGGACAGCTGGAAGTCAAAGCAGAAGTTTCCTACTGGAAGTGAACCCTCATTTTGGCTGATTTCCTAACAAAACAGTCCTGCAGTCATGTCCCATGTGTGTGTGTGCTCTGCCCCTTTCACCCCAGGACTACACAGAGCTCCGGCTCAAGGGCATGGGCACCCCACATTTCACAAAGGCAGGGATGTGCTGGGAGCAGCTGGACTGGGCATGGAGCTCCCAGAAATTCCTTGCTAGCCTTCAGAGAAGCCACAGAAAATATTTCACTCCCATGTTTGGTTGCTTGTGGAAAAATAACATTTCTTTGCTCTGATTTCTGTGAAGTTGTGCTGTGTCCCTGTGGCCTCATGCAGGGTTCAGGAGACTCAGCTAATCTGCACTTTGAGGATCCTCAACGACGTGAGGAGTCAGAGCAGCTGCTGCCAGAGGACTTGCTAAGCCATGGAAATGTCACATGTGAAGTCGAGGAAATTACCAGGTTATCCCAAATCAATTTTTCCTGGTGAATTAATAATGTTTCACCATAAGGGAAGCAGAAAATATCTGTCTTTAATTTCTTTTTCTCTCTGATTTATTAACAGCATGGAAACATAAGCATGGCACAACACTACGGTCAACTCCCAAATCCCCATTCTTCTTATAAACCAGGGAAATTACAATTTTTTTCCTAAACAAACGAGGCATCAGAATCAGTTCCAGCATGTGAATGTGTGCCCTAGAGATCCCAACACCTTCAGAGCAATACAAGTACGTACAACACCTAAATTATCTCTGATAGCGTGCAAGGGAGCAGAGGGACAGATTCCACAAACCTGAATCCTCCTTTCAACACAGCTATTTCAATCTAAACCCTGTAAAATAAGTCCATGAGAGAAAAAAAAAACAAAAAACCTAAACAAAACAAAGCATAGTTCCTTACTCCATCCCTAAAAATCCTGCTTGCAAAATGAATATCTTTATCCCCTTGCCTGTTGTGCTTATCTCCTGTCTTGCAGCCCAACCAGCTTCTCAGCTGTGTTCTTTGGCATGTAGGTCCCAGATCAGCAAGGCTCAGCTGGGAGGCACCTTTGGAAACACACTTAGGCCTGGCTTACAGTGCTCTCCTCTCAGCAGCCCTCTGGCTGCTTCTCCAGCTTTCTGTGCTAATTTATTTGTCCTCGTCAGTTCTTCAAGATGAAACTTTGTCCCATCCAGTGATTTCCCTGTCCAGGCTGACTTGAGGAGAAGGTCTGGAATACCAGCAAAAGACAAGAAGCTCCACAAAGAAGGAAGATAGCAAGGAGCCCAATGCAGTCAGTCTGAAACTTTTTTTCATACCTTACTCATGTGTAATGAACCTGCATCATCCCACTGCAACTGCAGCCTCGTAGAGATCCAGTTCAGTGTTTCCCTTTTATTCACACTGATGATAATATGACTAATTGTAGTCTTCTTGCCCACTGAAAATTGAATGAAGGAGGAAATCTGCATACTGACTGAACATGCTGCCAGGGAGAATAATAAATGAAAATCAAAGGCCCAGCTCCCTGATGACTGCATGCAAAGGAATCTGTTTGCATGAGAATTCACACTTTCAATCACCACTGGAAGTGTGCCGTGGATAGCATTTTTCTGGTAAAAATGATACAAGCATTTGATCTTCCTCAGAAGAACATCTGTGATGTTCAAGAGCACAGAAAATCTCACCCTTCTCAAAGTGCCCAGGCAGCGAGGCCGAGGAGAGCCCGGCTTTGGATGCGTGAATTCCACATGCAGCATCCCTTGATATCAGCTTGATTTATGTGATGACTCCCTGAAAAAGAGATAATGATGTAGATTGGGATTATTTATTTACACAGCCCTGTCACATTTGGAATGGAACTGGAGCCCCCATTTTGCTCAAATTCCCTGGCATAGCTGATGTAGAGGTTCCCTGTTGGAACGGATCGAGTGCACGCCTCTCATGCCATCTCTCTCTGGAAGTGAAAGGACATTATTAAGGCATGAATCACCGGAATCAGGGCAGTGTCTGTCCCAGAAGTCTGCTCAGCTCCCAGCCAGGGTGCACTGCTGCTGTCAGTCATGGTTTTATGGGAGCACAGATCCCTGCAGCAGCAGCAGCAGCAGCAGGGCCATGCTGGAGGTGGATCATGCCTGCCCATGGAGCCTGACAGCAGCCTGGTGTTTGCCTGGTATCCCAAGAGAAATGCAGAATAAAGCAATAGCACAGCTCAGATGAGGTTTCACAGTGAAACAGCAGGAACCATGCCCATACCCCATCGCCACCTCCTAAAAGCAACGCGACCAAACGCTGGTGCGGTATTTCCCCATCTAGACTTGTTTCTCAAGTGCTTCTCTGCTTTTGTCAAGAGGGCACAATGATAGCCTTCCCAAAAGCCCTCTGGAGCCACCTTCCTGATGGAATGATCCATGTCTTTCCATGGGATGGTTCAGAGGTGAACAGGACACTTCACTTTGTGAGTCTATAGGATTTCCCCATTAGCACCCATTGCACCAGAGCCACCAACTTCCCTGCTTTTGAAGAGTCAGGGAGGCAGCTAGAGGTGAAAGTCCTCATACAACAAAATTCAACAATTTTTTGAGGCATCTTGAATGGAAAAGGTGTTCTATAGTGAGACTTGAGTCATCTTTACACCCTCCCCATACCTCTGCCCATCATGCTGGGGAAGAGCATCTACCAGGCTGTTGTGGTTTGTGCTGCTCACAACCAGCTTTTTGTGATTTTGACATTCCGGTTTATTGGATTGCAGACTGGCTTGGATGTTCCCTTCCACTTTTCTGTTCATCATACACGAAGACCCCTCTTTAACCCTTTAGATCAGCTCTCTCTCCTTCTTGCATCACTGGAGCAGAGCCAAGGGACAGAGCTGAGGCTGAGTCTGAGCTCCCATACTGAACATTTGTCACATGAGTCAGTAAATCATTTGTCTCTACAGGGGGCCCTGCACCTGCCACAGAGGAATAATTGAATTATCAAGTGTCCAGAGAGCTACAGAAGCACAAGACACTGGATATATTTGAGGTGGTGGAGCAGCTTTCTTCACAAAGTATCTGACTGTTACATTCCTCATTAGCTTTGCTCCCCTCCCATCAGCCCTATAACCCAGCGAAGCAAAAGGGTCAAAAGCAGAGCAAGAGCAAGGCTGAAGCACAGGACTCCCGACAGGGAGGAGGTGTTGATCTCACATACAGCCTGCCTGCACTCAGAAGGACACCTTCACCTTGGCAGCTGGGCTCTGCATCCACGCCCGAGGCTGCCTCCCCATCCCCTCGGGCGCTCCCTGCCCCGGGCACGCTCCCAGCCTGTTACTAATTTGGACCTGTCTCTCCAGTTCACTCATTTGCTGTGGGGTGAGATTAAAAAAACACATTAAAAAAATAAATCTAGAAGGGAATGCCTTTTTTACTTGGTGCTAGCCAATGCTCAGTCAGGAATGGGACATCATTTGAACATACATCTTCCTGGAACAGGAAGAATTCCCTATTCTCTTCCCAGGTAGAAACATCAGTGGGAAGAGGAAGATCACACTTTCTGATAGCTGAGGGTTTTCCTTTGGGCTTAAGGCCAGCATCAGGGCTATAATTAGGGTCAGAAGAATGGCCAGTGTTGGTAGCCACACGTGGAGGACAGGCTTCCATCCAGCTGAGAAAGCAGCACCTCCCTGGCACTCTTCCAGTCATGCTCCTTCCCCCCCACCCCCCGAGGGATTCCTGTCAGCTCCATGAAATTCTCATCAGGACAGATTTTGAGCAGCCTGTTGTGACAAGATCACTTGGAGTGCTGTGTGCCCAGCAGTGCTCCAGGTCAGGGCTGGCTCTGCCTCCTGCCTCATCCATCCTCCCTGGCTGCACAAACATTTCAGCCACCCATGGAAATAACAACACAAACTCTCCTGGGAGCAGATGGGGCAAAACCACTCAGCTGCTGCAAAATCTATACCTAACCCTGAAGAGGGAAATGCATAATTTATGGTTCCTGGCTGATCCAGGGAATGATTTGCAGTGAATGGAAAAAAAAAAAAACATTTATTTCTCCACTGTTGTAATATTTTAATTCAGTATTTATCACCCCAAAAGGTGTTGTTTAGAAATTTGTGGTGCGTTTCAATTCAACATTATAAAAATATATTTGGGGTTATTTTGGAATAAGAGGATAGGAGCACTAATAAAAATTATAATTGCTTTCAAAGACCTAAAATAAAATGTGGCCTTTCATTTTGGGTGAAATCGAATATTTCAGATAGACCAAACTGTGTATTTCTGAAGGAATTTCAGCATCACATCCAAAAACATTATGTTAATTTATCAGCATAAGATTCTCCTTCATACTTCTCACTCAAAACAAAACATCTGTCCCTTCCTACCATTCCTTGTTAGATAGTGCCTTATCTTCCCTTTTCCACAAATGCTTAATTGAAAGAGGCATGAATTTGTTGGTAGCACAGCAGTTTGGAGAACAAGAAAAAATATGAAACACTGATGCAGAAACAACCCTGCAGGAAGACTTTCTCAACTGATACCACCACAGGATGGTAGGAAAATGGTGAACATGCAGTTAAAAAAAAAAAAAGGCATAAAATAAAGAAAGAAATAAATAGCAAGATAAAAAAATCACAGGAAAAAAAATGTGCAAGAGCTTTAAAAATTCAAAACATTTCAACTATGTGCTTGGACCCAAGGGGATGTTCTAAGAAGAAATGCATCTGAATGGGACATTCAGAATGTCCCCATGAGAGCAATTCCACATTGCAGAACATTTTGTATTCTTTTGCCAGAATGCTGATTTGTATGTGACCTGTACACTGAGCAGCAAAACTTTCACACCACCTTTCATTTTATCCCAAGACAGGAGTGGATAGCAGGCTTGAATTGTTAGCTATATTGTCAACATATTTTTAACAAAATATTCCTGGCCTCATGACTCTACATCATCACAGTTCCATTAGCCTAAGCCACTTGTAATAAACTAATATGCAGAATGATTTCCAGGTACTTGCAGCTAAATAAATGATGAGCAGTTTCTCTTTCTTTATTTCTTTCTCCTTCTCTTCCTTTCCTTCTTTCTTTCTTTCCCTCTCTAAATGACAGATGGATAAACAGACAGACATCCACCCTGGAATTTCCTCAGCAGGTCAAAGCAGGTCTCACCACAAGCTGGTAGATGGCTACAGTATTCAGGATATAATTGTGCAAGTAGAAACTGTTGCACAGATCTGGTGATCTGTAAATTAGTTTTGTTGAGGGATTCTTCCCTCCACACTGGGAACCTTGTGCTAAGCTCAGAGGACAGACACAAAGGAGAGTCTCCATGCAGGGTGCTGATGTTGATGCAGCTCCCAGAGGGTGTTATTTCCTTGCTCTCCAAGGCTGGATGAGCAACTGGATTATTTTATTTGTGGGTCAGCCCTGAAGTTACCATCACAAGCCATCATCACTGGACAGTTCTCTAGCCACGAGGGAAGGAGTGGTTTTCCCTCTAACAACTCTGGGCTGCAGCTGCACTGAGAGCAGAGGCACTGGGAACAGAACTTGTAACCCAACAGACAACAGTCCCTCCCCCTGCCTCCCTCCCTGGAGATGGCACAAAGTCATCTCGGCAGGCTGGAGGCTGCTGCAAGCGAAAAACTGTTTGTGTGAGCACTGCAGAGTAGATGTCATGACCAAATGCCAGGGGGAACAGCGGCTGCAACCCGAGTGCCCAACACAGCCATGAGGAGATGGACCAGCCCTGGTGCAAGCTTCTTCTGAGTGAAGAGACACAGCAGCACAGGGAACACCCTGAGCAGCATTTCCCTGACGTGCAGGTGCCTCTGAGCAGCCGTGTGAGTCTCTGGGTGCCCTGAGCCAAGCAGCACCAGCCCTGCTCCCGGGGCTGCTCGGCCCTGTCCCACCCCCGTGGCGTAGAATGCGCCGCTCAACAGTGGAGAGGAACCATGGTTGCCTAGGCAATGCCTTTGCCATGAACAATAAATAAAATAAAAGACAATGCCTTGGGTTAGCAGCACCCAGGGTCTGTGTAACTCAGGCCAGTGCAATTCCTCCCTAGGGAAAGCCAGCTCCTTGCTCCATGCGTTCCTTCTGCCTTTCACTGCGGGAAACTGCCTCCTCCAGCTCACCCCATGTCAAACAGCAACACAGGGAGAAGAAAACACATCCAAAACCACATTCAACCGAGCTCACTCCTTCCTACCTCTTCACAAACGACTGCCAAACCGTGGGAGGAATCCAAGACCCCAAGAGACAAGGAGTTCAAGCCCCGGCATTATGAACCACTGCAGTGAAACCTCTTATTTAAACGCAATGGGAAATAGTGTTATACACACAGATAAAAAAAAAAAAAAACAAAACAAAACAAAACAAAACAAAAAAAAAAACCAAAGAAAAGCTGGGCAGCAGCCCAGCAGCCCGTTCAGAGAGGGCTCCTGTCAAAGGGAGACGCTGCAGGCTGGCACTCGCTGCGGGCAGGCAGCCACCGCCTGGCCAGGCGTGATGGCGTGGCTCGTTTTTCACTCTGACACCACCGCAGCCTCCACAAGGCTCCTTGCCTCGCAAGGTGATCAGAATATTGAGTACGGTACTGCAGCAGCGAGCCTGGCACCCAGCACGGCAGAGGAGCCACTCCCGCGCTGCCTGCCCGCCCCTTCCCTCCCGCATGCAAGGAAAGAAGGAAAAAGAAGGAAGAACAAAACCCCCCAGGACAACGAGATTCCAGGCGTCCGACGCCCCCTCATACATCTTCGGTAATGGACCTTGGCCCCATTGTCCCTCAACTCATTTCCCAATGCCACAGTGTCCCTGGTGCCGTCCCCACGCACAGCCCCCTCTTTAACATGCATACTTCTGCCATGGAAGTGTAACCCCGGCAGTAATTGTGATGATGGTTCTGCTGCAGGGACACTGCGGTCCTCCTCTGCCTGTTACTATGCAAGTAAAATTCCTGGAAGGAGCAATAAGTCACTGTCCACCTCCCATGGGGCAGCCCTTGGCTTGGAACTGCTGCCAGGGTCAGCTCCTGTGGTGGGACCCAGCCTTGTCCTCCTCCAAACCCTCAGCACATGTTGAGGAGATGGGAACAGCACTGGCCTGACTGACAGCCTGATGTCCCACCTTAAACCTGAGGCTGCTCCTAACTGATCCCAACAGAAGCCCACGGAGGCTGAGTTTTAGTCAGGGAAAAGTTGCAGACTTGAATCTCCAAGGGCATGGCTCAATCAGCTGCCACCAAACACACCTGATAGGAACAACATCTGTGAACTTGTGGCTTGCCATACTCCTGCTACTGATCTTTGCTCTGCTGCACCTCCCCCAGCTCTGCCCTCGGGTCTCTTGGATAATTTCTCCTGCCCCATCTTCCCAGCTTCATTCCTGCCTGTAGCTTTCCTGCAATGAGGAGTGAGTCATCAAAAACACCTTCAGAGAACTTCCCTTTCACTCGTGAGGGAGCTTCTTTACCTCATCCAGCTGGGCAGGTTGCACACAGAACAAATTACTGTTGTTATTTCTGAGAGCACTGAAGAACTCAGGTCATAGACTGAGGGTGGGAGAGTCAGTCCTACAAGGGTTAAAGGGCCAATGGCATTTTTTCATTCTATCTCTCTGATGCAGAAGCATCTCCTGTGATCAAATATCTACAGGATGCTTAAGCATAGTCCCCATTCATCTTAGTTCTTTTTATTTATTTATTTAAACGAAATAAGATATCTCTGAAAAGCATTTAAATTCACATAAATATTGTGGAGAAGGAAATTTCATGCTGCTACCTGTCTGATTGGTTACATGCTTAGCAAACCAGCAGTAAGAGCATAGCAGATGTGGGGCTCTCTCTCCCTCCCACTCATATTACTTCTTCTGGATAACTCCTTATTGATCAGCTGAATGATACAGCAGAAATTTCCATTTCAAATTAAAAAAAAAATTCATCTGCTGATTCAGTTTTAGAAAATGTTTGCAATAGGTTTCAATGTCAAAAAGGCACAGTTTCATTGACCAGATCTGACTCAAGAATACAAAACTAATGCATCCTGTTGTTATTCCTTCCAGTGGCAAATGAGTTTTGCAATAATTAAGCCTGGGAAAATAGATTTTTGTTACAAATATCTGATAGCAGATATTCTGAACTCATAAAGGTCTCACCGATGTGAGATGGGGATTGACAACATAATCATCTCTCTTGCCACTCTGCCTTTCTGCAGCAAAAAGTGTATTGGTGTGCACTCCTGCTCTCCTCCTTCCCCCAGTCCTCCCCACCTTTGGAGCTGCTCAGGAGAGCTCATTGCTGCCTGTGGTGAATCAAAATGTGTTATCATTAGGCTGAACGTGTTACTGAGTTAATTAAATGTCACACTTTTGATAACATTAATTAGAAGCATTTCAGACTCATCTGAACACACGCCCTTCACAAAACCTGAGACAGAAGTGCTGATGTTTTCATCTCGGTAGATTTTATTGATGGAAGCCCTTCATCCATTCATTCATTACTAATATTCAATGCATTTTTTACACTGTCAGGCAACAAGTTCTTGTCCTCTTTTTCATTCTGTACCAGACTGTGGGAAACACTTGTAGCACTCAGCTGTAGCCCATGTTTGGGAGCTCAGGTTCCCAGGATGAGGTTGGACCCATATTTGTAAGAAATGGTTTTTAGCAAGTCTGCAAGTCAGTGACAGCAACTTTAGGCTGTGCTTGCCCATGGCCTGAGAGCTTCACAAAGTCATCATGGAGGCTGATGTTACCCAAGTTTGCACAGCTCAATCCTTCCCTGCTTAGCATGAATTCCCCACACCTTGGATTTGAAATAAGGGAAAGTCCTAAACCAAAGCAAATCTCAGCTCAAAAAATCCACCCCTTATTAAGTATGGACAAGGCAATTTTCCAAGCCAGGGACTACACTGCCCCTAAATTCCTGTATGCACTGCAGACCTTTTCTCACACAAAATTGTATTTCCCTTTGGCCCATCAATCATCTCTTTTTTCAGCTCACCCGTTGCACAGCCACCATCCCTGTCTCAGAAGCAATCTCAATAATTTCCTCCCAAGGAACACAGCCCCAGAACTTATTTGCCAGGCGTCACTTCAGGATGTCTCATGCTCCTTTGAGCCCCTGACTCGGCTGTTTTCCTATTACAGATTGAAACAACACTTTGCACCTTATCTGAAATGTATTTAACCATTTATTACTGTATAAGGGACATGAAATAGCAGCTAAAGGACATCCTTTACAACGCAGGATATGTGGGCACTCTAAATGTGAACTCTTGGTAATTTGTTTACTGGCTGGGCTGCATCTGCACTCCACTTAAATGAGGTTTTCCTTGGTTTTTGAAACCTGCCTGGGTGAAGAACAGACTGAAGTGAAGTGACTGTGAAGTCACAGCTGATGAAGTTTTTCAGTCTATGAAACAGAAGTAAGAATAGTAAAATTAGACAGAAACAACCTTCATTCTCTTCTCCATTCCAGCTGGCTGGAGCCTGAACTGCAATGCACACTGGCAGTGGGTTTTTTCACCAGAGCCCATCATCTTTTGTTTCTTCATCACCGTAACATTGTTGGTTCGTTGTGGACTCTTTGTACTCTGCTTTATTGCTTTGTCTCAAAGCTCTGTCATATGTCTGACACCTGAGGTGTCCCACAGCATCTTTCACTCGGCTTGATCTTGGCCTCAAAAAGATGTGGGGGAAACTGCTGTCCCTGAAAGCTCTGGCTGAAGAGAGAGGAAAAAAGAATAAAATCCTAAAGAGATGCTTATGGGGACTTTTATCAGGCAGCTGTATAAAGCACTTCATTTGCTATTAAAATGATAAACTGGAGTAGCTTCCAGAGATAAAGACTATGACAAAATTCTGTTATTAAGTGCTACAGCTTTGCTCTTGGCAGTGGCACACACCAAAAACAGTGTAAGCTACAATGTGGAGCACAAGTAAATTCTGACTGAACTTGCTGCAAACAGGAACAAGAAAGCAATGCAGACAATAATATCACAAGTTCAGCAGATTCCTGCAATGTTTATATGAGGCTTTAGATCACGTGATAAATTTGCAATATACAGTAGCATAAAAGATGTAAAAATGTAAAAGTTAGAACTTTTGCATTAAATTTTACAAAAATATAACGGGTGCAAGACCATCAGAAAGATTCATTTAGCCTGGGATGAGGATTTCCTTGTTCCTACACATCTTCAGAGCACCTCTGGCTCTAGAGAACGATAAAATATTTTATTTTCTTAAACAAAAGAAAATTACCAGGGAAGGGACCAATAAATTTATATTCTTATCAGAGAAATAATGGCCATAGGGGCCAAGTCAAACCAGCTTAGTGAAGTGTTTTGTGGCCAGCAGTTTTCATTAGGAAATACTAAGAAAGAGTACAACATCCCTAGCTCTGTACACATGGGCTTATTTAAATTAAGAGAAGGAAGAATCTGTTAGGAAAAGATAGTTACAGCAGGTTTTTTTGCCTAGAAAACACTAACTTCATTCTAAAATCTATTCATTAATATATTCTATATCAGGACTAATTCACATGTTTGAAACAAAGAAAAAAAATTCTAACAATAACTTGAAAGGAGGTCAGTGCCCAAGGCTATAAATATATTCAAAGACAGAATAAAAAGGTAAAATAGTACATACAACAAACGTCATATTTGCTTTTTACAAGAGCAATTACCCACTAAAATAGTTTGTCTACAGCTTTGTGCAGGTTTCTCTCCCTCAGTCTCTAAAGCAAGGTAGGATTATCACACAAAGGTTAAGGGTCTTGTGCAGGGTAATGGAGTGCAAGTCTGCACTCTGTAAGCAGATAAGATGAAAGAGTTGAGAGGAAATTATTCATGATCACCTTCTAGCCTTAAAATATGTGATTCCCAGACCCTCTGCATTATGGGTTTTGTTGCCTTCCTGTTTTCTAGGTGGAGTGGAGTTATCTGAGCCACAAAAACAAAATCACCAAAAGAACAGTGACATCTCAAAGTCACTGCACTGCAGCTTCCTCCAGGTTATTGCTTTTTGCTTCGGTGTTTCTGCAGGGACCTGCTGCTGCTCTGCTACTTTTCTCCATATTAGAGGAAAAATAATGAGGAATCTTTTGTGACCGCAAACTTTCTTTTGTTTTCATTATAAGGAGTTTTCCCATAACTATTCTGCATATAGAAATATGCCAGCATATCTGATATTCTTTAGACAAATCAAAAACTGAGAACCAGGTCTAGCAAATCAGAGGTGGCAAAGGTGTGAAAGGAGCAGTCAGGAATGATGGGCACTTCTGGTGGAGGAGGGTGAGCAGTAAATCCACAAGTATCAGGATTAGGGCCAGTTTTAGTCAACATCACCTTGTTCAATGCATTTGGTGATGAGTTTAGGAGCTCTTCCAGCCCTTCCTGCAGTCTCCACTAAAAAATTGTAGTATTTGGGCTGGGGATATGAACAGCAAGCTGTGTCCTTCTTCTGAAGGGTCTTGACACCTTTGCAAAAAGCCACAACTGGACTTTTCTGCTTCTCTCCAAGTTAGCACTACATTCTCCAAATGCTTTCACCAGTGGCTAGAGAAAGTGCTACACTTCAAACATCAAGGAGTAAATAATGTTGTCAACATCAGCATCATTTAGCTGCTGGTAGAAGACAGATTTATAGACGTAGCAAAAAATTGCTGGCATTAAGCGATGTGACTGCAGGCTGTTTTTGTTTGTGTTGTTCATGATCACAGAGCAGCCTTTCTCTGTGGGGGCCATAGCAGAAGAGATGATCACAGTCCTCCAAAAAATATTGGATTCTCACTTTGGTAATACTCTGTCTCAGGAGAAGCAAATTCAGAGGCTTCCAGCAGCTTTGTACTGAACATGATTGCAATAAAAGGGATTTTTAAACGGGACTGAAAAGACAGCAGTGGTATGTGCTTGAGTGTGTTTGCAGGGAGTGCTTCTGAATAAAAGCAAGTAAGGAAGGTGACAGTGAAAATGCAGTGGGGAGGTGTGGGGAGGACAAAGCAGGTGTTTCTCATAGCCTGTCACAGGACCAGGCACCACTGATGACACTTTGTGACAGATCCTGCCCCACTGCACGTCTTGTGTTCCTCAGAGTCATTCATACTAGAACAGGGCAAAAATCTATGTTCAAAAGAAGATCGTGCCAAACTGGATCAATTTTTTCATTGCACACCAGCCCTGCAGGACCACAGCACCAGTGAGCTTTGAAATCCCTGTGGAAATTTTAAGGGTTTATTTGGTTCAGAGCACACTGTGCAGGAAGGAAAGAGGCAGGAATTGCAGCATGTGAAGCTAATGTTTTACCTGGCTAACACAGCCCGGATTTGTTTAGAACTAGGTTTACTGGAAAGTTCACAAACCTTTCAACAAGCCTGGCACAAATGACCTGACAAGCCTGGCCTAAGGTCAGACTCCCACAGCAGAAATTGCCACTGCCCTCTCTGCTGTGGGTTATTTGAGGATCAGCCAGCCTTGGACTGGCACTGCTTGACTTAAAGCAGGATTTAATTGGCAGTTAAACACTTCTATAAAAGAGGAGACAATTACAACAATCAGGACAAGGAAAAGGTTGCCCTCTGAGGTGGCACAGCTGGTCCCCTCAGCACCATCAAGTGAAGATTCTGGGCCAAAACCCAACCACTGCTCACAGTGCCGGGGGTACCTGGCAGCTCAGAAAGGTAAGGGATGTGTCTGAACTAACAGACTGATGTGCTTGAGAAGCCTCATTTTGACATTGTCCTCCCATGCCTGTCCTGGTAAAGCTTTCTCTTTTTTTTTTTTTTTTTTTTTATTACAGTTCTTCACTGCCTCTCTCAAACAAATGGCAGGAAAGACAAATGTCCAAGCTGGTATCTGGAACCAGAAGAGATTCAGAATGGCAGTAATAGAAATGAATGTTCTCACATCTTTCAGCACAGATAGCAAGGAAGCCTAAGCAAGCTGCTCCCATTACTGTCACCCTGTCAAGGCCAGACTCCACTGGTCAAGCTGGAGATGCATTATTTGCACTGACAAATAGTGAGCTTGTGCAATACGTTTCTCTGAAATCACCAGCATGATTCACAACAACTTCACAGCCTGGCCTCAGAAGATCAGTTGAAATGGCCTGTCCTATCCTTAATGTCTTCTGCAGCCTTGTAAAAAAAATAACTACTGGGAAATGGCCTTTCAAGAACACTTCCCAGCTGTAC
Source organism: Dicaeum eximium (assembly GCA_013396995.1). Taxonomy (NCBI): domain Eukaryota; kingdom Metazoa; phylum Chordata; class Aves; order Passeriformes; family Dicaeidae; genus Dicaeum; species Dicaeum eximium. The sequence goes on from VWZP01009193.1 coordinate 694,051, forward strand.
AAATACCTCCAATCTACTCTGACCTTCACTGAAATCTTCCTCTCAGGGAAGGAAAATTATATCTTTTAATTTTTTTCTAATGATCTGGTTTATTGTTTTTGCTCCTTCTCATGCAATATAATTAAAATGATGTCCTCAGAGTTGGAGGATACTTACAATAAACAGCTTCTGTGGAAGCTGAACAACTCAGCTACGGTGCTTAATCAACTGGAGATGATGTTTATTGCTGCATATGCTCTGCTGCTGTGAAAACTAGCCCTTAAACACTCAGTGTCTAAACAAGAGAAAATAAAAATCCAATCAGAACAAGTTAAGGTCCTAGACACACTGTAGGGAAGTGAAGGCAAGAAAGAAGAACTGTCTGTGCACAACAGGAATAGGCTTAGGTCAGTTAATGCATTGTAAAATGAATTACTGGTGATAGATGAACCACAGGACACATAAAATGCTGATTTTCTTCCAATAAGTGCCCATGTATAGAGCTCCTTAAAGCTGCAAATTTCACTCTCATTCAGCTCCCCCAGCCTGGCTGCTCCAGAGCTCAGACAAAAACCTGTGGGCTGCAACCTGGCTCGTGTGCCTCCTCATGGGCAGTCCCACGAGAGCTGTTCCAGGGGCTGAGGAACACATTTTAAATAAACATCAAGGGCAAAAGAGCACCTGTTAGCAGCAGTGATAAATAATTGGGAAATATGCCAAGGGCCAAATGTTCAAGAGTCCTCAACTACAAAATGAACCTGTGGCTGTGATGAGCCCCACACTTTGCAAGGAGAAAAGAGGACAGGGAAAGGGTTGATGCCCAGTTTTGCCTCAAGTGTAAAGAATCATTTGACTCTGAACCTTCAGGGGTCCTTCCCATTGTGGACAAATAATCCAATGTAAATTCCTGAGCTCCTTGGATTAGTCAGGATTATACAAATCCTGTGACATCGGCTCAGCCTGCACAGCCTCACCCACTGGGGCAGAACCAGGTGGCTGCAGGAAGGAGGGACAACCAAGGGTTGGAGAGCTGTCACCCCGCAGCACGGGCTGTGTCCCTCCCACAGGGGACCCTCTGAGCCATTTAAGTGTCTCTGAACCAGCGCCTCATTTCTGAGCACGCCAAGACTCCCTGGAAAAATCCTGCAAGGTTCACCTGATCCACCAGCCCAGCAAGGCTCCTATGTAATCAGCCAATTTTTACTGTTTGTATCATTCCAGCTTTTATTTCTCCCCTCTTATATATTTCTACAGGAGCTCTTTAGCTGAATAAATTACATTATTAACAGCACTAATAGCAACAAAGTGAGTGATTGGTAGGAATTTCATTTGGCATGCTAGAAATTACAGTTAGAGATGGGTTTTAAATGTTGATAAATACAAACAGAAGACTTCTGCTTCACTGGAGAAATAGATTCTTCCATTGCCTCCTCTTGTGACTGAGAGTGAAATATTGAAAAATTATTTCTCTGCAATTTGCAGCCCAGTCCATACACCTTGTCTCTTCCTTCAGCTTTGAAATACAAGCGTAAAGCTTTTGTACTTTGACTTATCTCACCTCTACCAAGCTCCTGCACATCTAGATATACTGACCCACTGAAAATCCTCTGGAGCAAATTAGAAAAATATAATATATTAGAAAAATATAATACAAAGCAAAGAAGAGCATTCGATACCTTTGGATACCAGGGAGAAATTAAATCATATATATAACACAAAATAAGCACCTGGTTAAGGACTGCCTGTCATAAGGCAGAAATATAAACCTGCCAGAAGAATGAAAGCTCTAATAATCAGATTTGATTTTCCCTGGCTGCATGAAGGAACAAGTGCAGTCCTTCAAAAATCACTAAAAAAAAAAAGAAAGTGGAACATTCCTAAGGACTCAGGCATTAAGGACAAGTAACAGGTCTATTAGGAACACACAGACAGACACCCCTTATCTTCTTTCTTATTTCTTTTTTTTTTCAAAAGATAAATTAAGAGAGGTGAAAAAAACCTGCTTGAAACCAAAACTCAGCACTCACATGGGTGAAAAGTACCTGCATAACAAGAAAAAAACCAGCAGCATCAAACTGTCTGCAGTTTTTTTGCTAAACCACCTACAACATGGCAGAAAATGGTTCTCCTTTGTTTCCTTTCTCTTTTTTTTTTTTTAATTCATTAAAATCCTCTTTGTGTCCTGTCATATTTAAGGGTTCTCTAAGTCAGGAAATGCAGAGGCAGGCATGATTTTGGGACAGACACCTCTCAGACAGAGAGCAAAGCGAGCTCCCAGACAGCGCTTTCTGAACTTGTCAGCAGAAACATTTGCAGCGGAAATTTTATTTCAAGAGCTGTCTGCATTCAATTAGGGCACAGAGGCAGAGCTGGGCGAGCCCAGGCCAGGAATGCAGCCCGATATTTTCAGCACTAAGTAGACAATGAGGCAGACTCGAGCACCAGAGTGCTATCAAACCGTCACGTCAGAGTATCCACAAACCGTCACGTTGCCCTTGTGATTATTTGTGGATAAATCATGACTGAAAGCTTGCACCAACAGCAAGGCAGAGATCTCTGCTCCTGCAAAATAACAGCTAGAAAGTCTCACTGGAACCACAGAAACAATTTCTTCCTCTCCCAAGCATCCTTGTCCTGCCAACCCAGACAAGTTCCCTGCTGCATATTTATTTAAACTGGGAGTGCCAAAGGAACAGAGTTCTCTGACTCCCATCCATCAGATCATGTAAGCACAGGAATGTATTTAATCAATTTGAGTGATCACAGGGGACTGGTCCATCAGACCCTCAGGACTGAGCCTCCTCTGAGTTTTTATTTTCAGTCACATCCTGGTCCGGGTACATGGAGCTGGAAACACCCAGCAGCTCTGACACTGGGGTTTCATTGGCTTAGTCAAACCTCAAAACTCCCTGACAAATCTGAAGTGCTGCCTGCCCAAAAAAAAATCACTGCCACCACATTATCGTGCTGTAATTCCCTGGGATGCCCACCACAGGTAAAATTCCATTCCAAGGATTTTCACTGGGACGTGAAAGAGTTTCCTCAAACTCACCCCATGCTCCCTCTCCTCCAGGCAGGCACTGAAGAACTCTGAACAGGATTTTGTATGGAATGAAAAAAGAAAAAGATGTAAAGGCCTGATGGTTCTCTCTGAGCAAGGGTCACATAGGGAAACAAAGGACATGAAATCACAGAGAAGAGAGGGAAATTATAAGAGAAAAAGGCTTTATGATCCTAATAACAAAAGTTCATAATCCACCCAGTCTTTTGTTCTGGCTCAGAAGGACATTTCCCCTGAGGGACATCCATCAGGAAAAGAAAGAGATGCAGAAACAGAAAGCAAGGGGGAAAATTACTGAAGAATAAGGAAAACAAAACCTCCTTTTGGTCTGCAGTTTTTAGCAGAATACACTTCACAAGCTTGTTACTAATTGTCATAGTATCAGGAAAAATATTTTGGAAATATTTTTCAGTGAACAGCAGCCTCTCTTCTGACAAACCTTCTGCAAATCCCATGGGTTCTGCAGGACTCCCATGGCCACAAAGCTATTTAAATCTTGGCATTCCCTCACTAAGCCTCCATGGGGTGTTTAGTATCCACTTCCATCTCTCCAGCAAACTAATGGCAAAGTTTTCCAGCAAGGATGGAGCCAAACCTACTCAACTTTTCAACTTTGATGTCATATTTTCTTCAGACAAGTGGGTGGCAGTTTTGTGTTTACCGGAGCTTTTGGCCAAAGGCTTGGAAATTACATCTGAGGTAACCAACAGAAGGTCCTGCATGTCTGGAAGGTTTATAAACAATTCACAGACTTTGCACACAACTGCTCTACTCAGCCTTTCCTCTCCCTCTTGACTCTTTCAAACTGCTTTGCCTCACAAGCTCTCAGTTCCTCAAAGCTGCGCTGAATAGGTGGTTTTTGCATGAGAGCTGATTTCCCTAAAGATTTCTGCACGTGGAAGGCAGACACTCCCCTGTGAGCAGCCTGCCCAGTCCCACTGAGGTGAAGGCAGCCCTCCCACCCTGCCCTGCTGCTGGCACCAGCCCTGAGAATCAGCTGAGTGTGTCACTCAGATGGACCTGAAAGTGAAAGGTCTGCTCTACAAGCCAACTCCCTTGGCCAGTAGCCACAGCCACCAGCGCTGCCTCTATTGCTCAGTGATCCTCTGTTTATCCTCAGGGCCACGGGAAGCTGAAGAGGCCAAGAAGTGAAATGACCAAAGGCAGCCATGCTTGGATCATCTTGTCAATATTGGCTTTTCCATACTGGCTTTTGTTCAGGTGCAGTGGCTGGAAAGGTTTGAAGAGACACACACAAAATGAAATTAATTTTCTCAGTGAAAGCCTGGCTCTGTTGAAGTTGCTGGGAATTTTGAAATTAAATTAATTTGGACCAGGATTTTGCTTTTCAATTTCGAACATGAGCCAGGTATGTCAGCATGTCTTCTGCATTCTCTTTGGTGTGTCTAAAGATGGACAAGCCAGTGAAAGATTTAATGCTTGGTTCAAATAGACAGACACACATCTGAGTGCTCTGCAATCTCCCTGACACTCCTGGGCAAAACCTGCCTGACACAAATGTATAGAATGTGACTCAAAACTGTATAAACTTAATGCAAATTGCATTAAAAGATAAATTTTACAATAAGGATATTAATTTGTTGTTCAAAAATGCCAGTGCAAAGCTGTGCACAAGTTCTGATTGCTTATTAAATTTTAATTAAATTATGCTATTTAAAATGCTGCCTCAAGGGCACTGCTGGGGCTTCAAGCCCTCTGAAATTCCTGCCTTCAGCCCCACCTGCTCTGATCAGTGGCTGACCAGAAATCAGCCCCTGATGCACTTCTAGTAAGGACCACAACACATGATGAGCACATTGTGATTGCAACTAAAATGAGAGTATTATGGGCTGTTAAGCCTTGTTAATTTTCTCAGGATGCTGAAGAAAGGAGAGAAGTGAGGTCAGATTCCTCAGACGACTCCATCTCCCAGGAAATGGGAGCAGAGCATCCTCTGTGGTCCCTGCCAGGGCAGCGTGCAGTCCAGGACTGCATTCCTGGGTCATGAGCTCCATCAGTCCAGCTGTCTAGAATGGCACCAGCTGACATCTCCCACTGATGAGCCACTCCAGTACTTTACTTCAATATTCAGTGTGTGGATTCACATAATGATGATGGCCAGAATCATCTGGGACTTGCGCTGAGCCCTAAAAGACGCAATCATCTCACTTAATGTAATCATCCAATTTCAGCTCAAACCTTCCTTCTCAACCTGCCAGTCAAAAAGAGCCCCTGTACCTCCATCCAGAAGGATCACATCCAGAGGAATCATGTTGGAGTGGGAACATGCCCATGGCATTGATTTTCTCCCTCCCACAATGCACTTGCTCAGACCCTCTGATCCAACTAAATTTAACAAATGCTTCAGGCCACAATTTGTGCCAGCAGAAGAGGCCCATCAGCTATAAATGTTCTTGGGAATTCACACTCCTGCTTATTCACTAATTGCACAGCTGGATCCAGCCCAGAGATGTTTCCACCACAACTCAGTAAAGCACATGCCTGATGTTTTTCCAACTGGATTTTGGATGTGTGGTCCATGACTTCCAAAGACATGGCGGTGCAAGAAAAGTCTGCCTGGTTTTGGTACCAGCAATGGCTGATTTTATGAGGGAATGAGCATGATGAGGAACAGGGGGAGGGAGAGATGGACTGCCTGGTTGGAGCCAGGGTCAGGAGCACCCACAGCTGGACATGCTCCTCTCCCAGCTTCACTCTCCGACAGCAGCGCAATCCGCCTCGTGCGTTTGACACAGCTCTGCTCCCAGCTGACTCTCCTCCACATGGATTCATCTTCAGCCCTCGGTTTTCAGTCCCTTGCCTCTGTCCACAGGTGCTTATATCATCAGAGACTGAATAAATTCCCTGCTTATAGGACTGCAAATATGAGTATCAGGTAAATTAGTAAATTGGCTCTACACGAGCTAACTAATGAAACATATACTGAGGTCTTAGAAAGGCAACATCATGCTGAGGATTCCAAGATGTGACCTGAACTATTTTCTGTTGGCAAAATCTCTTAAAACTGAAGATTTTTTTTCTAAGGAATGAGAATGTCAGTAATGTTAGAAAAAGAAAAATTTAAGAAGCCATTCAATGGACTGTAATGAAGAGGAGCCAAGTGCAATCACTGTGATTGCACAAACTCCATCTTTGCCTCCTCAGAAAAAGCACTTAGAGATGAAAATATACACGAGGATACGTATTTCTATCTATGGAGCAAAGCACAGCTCTACACAGAGAGCCACAAAACAAACAGAGCATTGAATCTCTACCTGAGAATGCAACACCACACCCACCTGCAAGCTCAGGAGCTTGCTGCCAAAATTGCTTCACGTGTTCTGTTGTCTTTGCAGAGGAGGGAGGAATGGTGCTGCTAGAGCAGCACAGACTGCTGCTTTTGGGAGCCCTTTGCTCCAAGAGAATCATGCAACAGTGGATGGAGAGCAGGAATGAAGGGAAAACCCATAAATATTGTGCTCACAGGGGTCCTAGACTTGTCCCCAAAAGTGTAAAAGCTGGGCCTGCAAGTGTGCACTGTGTATGAGGGAGGACTTCTCACAGTAGTCACCTTCCAGCAGCTTTCCATCAGCAAAGGGACACAAACCTCTGCTGAAAGATATTTTTTAAAACCAGAAAGACCAGAAAAACTGCAGCAGGGGAAGGCTGCAAGAGGCGTGCAAGAAAAGGAATTTGTACAGGCTCAGGGTACATTTTGTCTGCTTTAGACCTTTCCAAAAAAGAGAACAAGACATTAATCTAATTTATTCAGCCAGTTATATGAGGTTTATGCCTTCTTCATCTCACCAGTCTGGCATAAAGCATCTAGAAGTGCACAGGTAAATCAATCCCATAATTTCCATTTTAGCTTTAACAAGTGATTTTACTGTTTCTAGGTGCTAAACATGTGTATCTGATGACTGCAATAGACATTATGCAGCGATGCATCCTGAATGGATACATGAATATTAAAGGTTGCTTTGTTCTGACAGCTCACTCTGGAGTTTGCCTTATGCTGGCTGAGATTTTCAGTTCTTCTTAAATGTAACTTGCATATCACTGTAAACTCTCTCCCTCCTTTTGACAGGGTGCCCTTGCAGATGGTAATTTCCTTAGCAGGGAAGAGGAGACTCACAATTCAACTCGGATTGGGTATCCTATGGCAAGACATTTTTGCAGAACATAAATATGTATCACCAGATCTAAAGCTGAGGCCCTGTTCTTGTGGTATGCTGTGGAAAATATGGGCAAATATTGGTGATGTCTTCTTGGCCACAGGAGTGTGAAACTGGTACCAAGGAAGCTGAAACCATGGCTGTTCAGGAGTCCAGCACAGAGAGATACCACTGGCAGAGAAAATACCAGACAGTGACAGAAAAGAAACTGCCGTGGTGTTCTCTAGGCAATATCATAATACTCAGGGTGGGTGGAATAGCCAAAGCAAGTAACTCAATGAAATTAACTATAAAATAACATTAACTTTATCTGCACACAGTTACATCAACACTCCTCAAACAGTGGACTCATCTGACTCCAGACTGCAAGAAAATTCCACTTGGATCTCATGTCTGGCAATTTGTCTTCCAAATTCCTTCAGAGAGCATCTTTCTTATTATTCTGCCAATTCTCCTGGGGAATCACCATGCCCCCAGCCCACCCCTGTGCTTCATGGACAGCAGAGCCTGCACACCGCAGCTGTCTTCTCTCCACAGACCTCCAAACAACACCTTGTTCTTTGATTCAAGTTATAAATGCTCCCAGTTTACCTCATATTAGGGTGCATACAGGGAAATAAAGCCAACATCACACGAGGCACAGCTGCACATGCTGAGATAAAGCTCTGCTCTTCTTTTACCACCAAGTCTGAGCATAGGTGGATGTATTTTATAAATTAATGAACTAGAAGAGATGGGAGGAGGGACAGAGGAGAGCTCAACCTCTGCCAGCTCATTTCTCGTCCGTCACCTGCAGCTCTCCCCATGGCACAAACAAATTGTCCTGAGTGGAGATCCCATCCAGAGCCACCCTCTCCAGCATTTCCTCCAGCCATCTGGGCAGCAAATCTGCTCTCCACACTACAATTAAATCCTGGATCATTTTAGAGGAGAGCAGAGATGTGGAAACAGACACAGACAAGCATGGGCTGCTGCTTGCCCTGTGATGTAGCTCCGGAGCTCTGCACTGTAACGGGATGGGAAAAGACTTGTGACAAAATAACCCTGACATGCCATTAAAGCAATATCCAGGCTCCTTGTTTTTGCTGGAAGCCAGCTCACTCCCTGCTCAAGCATTACTCTGTTCTCTGGGTCACTGAGTGAAGAATTCCTGCCTGGGAATTAAACATGTAATGCTTTTCCACGGATGATAGAGAGAACTGGGTGGGGAAATTCTCTGTTGAACCCACAAGATGCAGGTGTCTCATGGCTAAAGATGCTTTTGAAAATGGTGGTCTACACCCAGAGAGACCTTCTTAATGGTTTTAATGTCTTTCCCTTTTGTTTTTTACAAAAACAGACATGGAAGAAGAAGGAAAACAGAAGCTGGAATGCCTCCAAATTAGAGGTTTTTGTGGGTTTATGACCAAATAGAATAAGGAATCCCTCCAAGAGGTAGAAGTAGAGAACTGGAGAGAGGGGCAGGGAACATGGTGGAGCCAGGAGAGGAGCAAATGAAGCTGTGAAAAGAGCAGAAGTTTAGAGAACAGCCCAGAGACCAGAGATCTGCATTTATAACATTTTTCGTAGCTTGGTTTAAATAGAATGTCTTGAGTCATCAGGACCTGTATAGCAGAAACTGAGTGCAAGGCAGCACCAGACAGGTTGAAGAGCAGAAAGGCTTTGTTTGGACTAAAGGTAGAGCAGTTTAACCCTGGTTTTAAGTGTTGTGGAAAATCAGGTGAGTTGGGACAGGGGGTTAAGCTGCAACCCCTGGAGAACACATCATACAGCTGCCACAGAATATTCCCAATGGATGAGGCTCCTTGCAGACTGAGAGGAGGATCACAGCACAAATTTGGGGGAAGCTGGGTTAATAAGGGAAACAATCTGTTCTTTGTCTGGGTTGATAATACTTGAGCACCTGACTGCCCTGCTGCTTGGGGAGGATGCAGCTCCCCAGAGAGCTGAAGCTTTGCTCAGGGCTTCCTTCCAGCTTTAGGAGGAAAGGGATGATTGCATTATTTGCAGGAGAGAAGGGCAGTGGCACAGCTGCCCAAGGACACTGCTGCACTGCAGATGTTTGTTCTGCAAAGTGCTGTGGCCAGCCCCCCTGGCTCCCCGCACGCTCCCCTCCCTGCCTTGTCCCCTGCTGCCCTGTGACGGGGCAGAAAATGCCGTGGAGCTGCTCAGCACCGCTCTCCTGGGCACATCCCATCCCTCAGGCACCTTCCCAGGCGCTGCTGCCCCGTCCCCACCTGCAGCACCCGGCTCAGCATCAGCCTGCAGGCAGCTGCTGCCACAGAGAGCTGCAGACCCTGCTTGGGAGGGCACCGGGGTTTTCCCCAATCCTTTGGCTTTCCTGTCACGTGGGATTTACACCACCTTGTGTAGCTCTTCAGAGCACGATTTCCAATTTCCCAGGTTGAAAATAGATCTCGAAGCATCATTGGACTTTCCAGCTCAGTCACACCAGAGCATCACTTCCATAGTTTTTAGTAAAACCCTAAATCCAGCCTCAGATCTTGTCCTGGAACCATTCTCTGAACCCAATCTGTGTCCAGAATAGCCAAACACAAACACAAATATTGCACAGACACACAAATATTACAGGGCTCTATTGAGAATGCTGATCCAGTCCTTGACTTGGGAGCATGAGGCTAAATTTCATCATTGCTCAGGAGGAGCTGCATCAGCTCCTCCCCTAATTTCATCTCTTCCCCTAATTTGACAAAAGGTCAAGCAAAGGGCCAAGAAATACTGCATTTTTTTCCACAGCACACAGCAGAAAATGCAAGAGCCAAGCTTTTACCACCTTCTTGTTGAGGAGGAGTATTCATGCAAAGCATTAAGTTCCAAGTGACAAAGTATAGGCATTCCTATAGATTCCTGTAGTGTCCAGCAACCCATGATACAAAAAAAAAATGAAATATTAAAAGGTTTTGAAAGAAGTAATGAAATCCTTCCACCCCATCCCTCACCCACAGATGTTGTCTATTTAAGGGATTATCAATTTCTGGCTGAGAAACCACCAGTCTCCAGACTTTGTCTGTGCTTAATCTCAAGAACTAGAAAAGGGAAAACTGCCAGAATATAGACTTGGTTTCTCAGAAGAGTTTGCTGTCAATGAGGCTGAAAGCAATGTAAAACAAAAACTTCCCCTTAAAAGTGATGGAAGCATCTGTCTTTCCTCATTAGAAGAGGCAAACAAGTCTGCCTCCTCCCTTTGGATGTGGAGCACTTGGCTTCACTGCCCCAGCAAAGCAGATGATCAGTAAAACATCGCTGTCTGAAGCCCTCTCCACACTTTATTGAGAGAAGGAGCAATTTTCCTTGAGGGGGAGAAGGCACAAAGGGAGATTAAAGACCAGCCCGAGGCGTTACAGAAAGTCTGTGGGGCAGCAGAGAGCTCCAGGCTGCTCAGCCCCGCAGGGTGGGGACCAGCAGAGACTCCTGTGCCTCCTCACTGGGCAGGGCTGGCCACATTTCCCCGCGGCAGATCTGCAAACAGCCAGGGCTCTACAGGCAAAGAGGGTGGGAAAAGATCCAGGATGCTCCTTCAGGTGAGGAAGGCTGACCAACCACACTGTGCTGTCCCTGCTGGAGACAATGGCCAGCTGAAGGAAGCAAAGCTCTTCTCTGTCCTGAGCGTTGGATTTGCCCCTAGGGCACCGTGGTGATCCCTGTCACTCTGCCACCACGCCAAGGACCCTCCCTCCTGCTCAGTCCAGGGGGATAGAAAGCTCCCAGGGAACTCTAAGAGAGATTTGCTTGTGGTAGTACAAAGGACTCACCCGCCTCTTTACCCTGAGGGAATTTTAAGTCTTTTCAGGCAAAGCCACCAGCACAAAATTGCCAAGATGAGCTCCACAGTGTATTTAAAATTTTGGTTCTCAGTAATGTATAAGAAATGCAGCCTATCTTCACTGAGCTCATGGCACTGTCTCTCTAGAGATGAACATGAATTTCCTGAGATATTATGAGTAAATCCATTAATTGTTTCAGAAGCTGGAATTAATTAAAATACAGCCCTTAAAAGAAACTTAGCATCTGCATGTGCTCTCTTTGTTCTGGATGATCTTAGGAGTGAAATAACAGACTCCACAGATTTTCCATGTAATGAACCTTAATTGGAATCTTTTACATTAGAAGAAAACCTGTAATTAAGGCAGGTTATTAATGATTATATACCTAATTATTATAACTAGATAAGCTATCATTAGACTCAAGCTAACTTTTCTGGGAGGGTGTGAGATACTGAGAGGTAACCCAGGAGTGATCACAGCATCCCTGCGAGCTCTGCAGTCCCAGCTCTGCTGCAGGGGGGAGCAGGCTGCAGTGATCACTCCTGGCTGAGCTGCACCACAGCTGTGGCCGTGGAGAGCATCCTGCAGGGCTCCTTCCCACCGTGGGTACCTCTGGATTCCCTCCTCTCCCTGGAGATGAGCCCTCCATGGTTTTGGTAGCTGCAATTCAAACCCTCCCCAGCTCTCCTCAGGAAAGAGTTTTAGGCTGGAATTGAAACCCCTGTAATTCCCAGGGACACACAAGTGGCCCGTGGAGTGTCACTTGATGTTTTCCACTTCGTTTGTTTCTGTTGAGTCACCTCGTTTAACAAAGTTTTGTGATCTCTTTGTTGAGGTTGGCATCCTGCATTTGTGCTCTGCTGAGGGGAGAGGTTAGGACAGGTCAGGGGCTCCTCCCCAGAGGAAGCCTTGAAGCTCGAAGATGGGAGTGAATTTATCAAAACTTCTCTGGAAACAGTCACAACGAGGCAGCTCTGCAGCAGCACTTGCAGGGGACAGTAGAACCAGCGCTTTTTGATGGCCCAGGGAAACAGAAAATCTATGTATGGCTTCCCTGCATCTAAAGCAAACAACAAAACCCTGAAATTAAAATTCAGAGCGTGTAAATTCTTCAGTAGTGGTAGAATTTAAAAGTCTTTTTCCCTTCAGGGGATTTTTCTCATTTTAAACACAAGCAAACAAATTTAGCAAAAAGTTTTCAATTAAATTTTAGGACAGATCCCCAAACCTCCTGTCTGGTTTTCCATTTAACAGTGGCAATGAACAAAGCACCCACAAGAAGAATGGCCAAATAGCAGATAGAAGGACACATTTTTGAGTAGGTGTCCTGGGCCATGGCAGAGGTGCAGAGGAGATGCTGCAGCTGCATCCTGATCCGAGAGTCCACAGCGTACTGAAACCTCCTATCACTCCAGGCTGAATTATGGCTAAGTCAGGGCAACTGTTCATCTCTTTGGGAGCCACTTTTCTGGTCAGTACTTCATTAAAACAGTAGCCAATTTTTTTTTCTATTTAAGCTGACTTTTGAAGCAGTTTGCATCCCTAACTTGGGTTACAGAGTTCCTGTATGGTGCAGCTCAGTTCCAGGGTTCACTGTGTTGCATTTACAACCAACCAGATGGAGAGAGCCTTTCCTCACTGGGATAAAGCTCTGTCCTTTTCCCAGATGGACATTGCTCCCCCTCTGCCTCACACTCCACTTCCCAAGGCAAAAAAAGCACCAGGAGGGGATGATGAAGAGAATCTCTTAAAAACGGCCGCCGAAAACTTTAATAAGGGCACACCCTGAAAGGGCTTTTGCAAAGCAATTTGGCCTCAGGCCTCTTGGTCTCCAAAACTAAAGAGCTGCGAAACTTAAAGAAAAATAATTTTTGCCTCAGGAGAAATGGGGTATGCAGGCTGCTCTGTGTTGAAACAGCAGAACTATGGGCTTAAACAAACATGCAGTCAGCAGCAGCAGCAGCACACACCAAACAGTGTATTACCATGTCTCTCTGGATCGTGTAAATCTGCCACACATTTCCAACAGGCCTCGGCAAACACCTTCGTTAAATGGATGGGAAAGTCACACATTACTGATGTGCTTTGGTCCTGGCTTGCAGGACTTCTTTTCTGCCAAAACAGAGCATCATTTTCTCCAGCAGCTCTAGTGCACAAGACAGCCTGCAGGTTTCTGTGACAGCTGCAAACACTGTTACAGGCTCAGCCATAAAGCACACAGCCCTAGGCTGTGTAGTCAGGGTTAGCCAGGGTACAAAAATGCTTTTTTTCCTCGCTAGGAAACAGCAGAAAAGCTCTTGCTGTAACAGCCTGTCTGCCTGGCCACAGGGGCTGCAGGCTGAGCCCCAGAATCCAAAGCAGGTGAAGTCAGTAGCTGCTTTAAAAGCCAGATTACATCCAGGGGGATTCTATCAAAGTCCAGGTCTGTATCTCCCCAGTGCAGAACACTCAGTCATGGTTTTTCTCATCCTTCCTGGCCTCTTTAGCTCACCTGGGCTGCTGCAGTGTCGGAGGTGGAGAGGGAAACAGCATGTGACAAAAACATGAGCTGCCTCTACAGACACCAGCATTCAGATCCCAATCAGGACCTGGATGAAATTAATTTGAAGCACTTCACTGGCACTTGGCCTCATCCCACAGTGGTGAGGATGTGCCTTCAGGGTTTGCTGAGGGGAGGGTTTCAGCAGGAGCCTCGGGGCGAGTGGTGCTCTCGGTGTTTGCCCATCTGTGACAGCTTCCCTTACATCCCAATTTCACAGGCACGTCCCTGCTGCATAAACACCACCCATAAACCAGCCTGAGATAAAGCTTCCCTCCTCAGGTGCTTTCATCATTCCCAATCCCCTTTAGGAAAAAGCATGAAGGATTCATTTTAGCCATCAATTTGGATTACATTCTCCTTTTATCAGCATCTTTTCCTTAACAACTTTGGCCATTCGCTTTGCAGGTCTGCTCAGGTACTGAGCTTGCCTCGCTGAAAACTTCAAAACATCCTTGAGTGGAAGGAAAAATCACCAGTTGTGTGTGCTGGACTATTGCAAGGGAGTCATCAATTATGCAGGTTTTGGAATGTGTTACGCTACCCACAGCTGTTTGATAGCTGGGCGATATGATTTATGGGAACAGCCAAGATTCAATTACTGATTTCCCATAAATTATCTATACAGCCCTTTCATCCTATGCCAGGTTATGAAGGGCTCTGATGAACAGAGGGGACCAAAGATGGAGTTCTCTGACCATGAAACGAACTGGGATTTTCAAAGAGAAATCAAAAGGAAAGAAACAACAAGTGAAGTAGTGCCTGTGGGAGGTGTCAGACTTCAGATTCATGAAATTGGATTGTCATTTCCAGGCAGGAGCAGGAACATTTAGTACAGATGCACTGATCAAGGCAGTCTTCAGACTATCTGTCTATTTGTCCTTGACTCCTTATCATGTGCTGTGGGAGAGGCAGATATGGCTGGAAGGAAATAGCACTTTTTGCTGCATCTTACAAACCTGTAAATATTATTGACAGGGATCATTTAATAAGTGCCTGGGAAATTTTAGGTACGAGAACTGACTTTAGCAAGGGTTTTTTTCAAAATAGAGAAAGCACAGCTGGCCCTTAGGAATAACAACACCAATTTAAGAGAGGCTAGCATTGCAGAGGAGTGAAACGACTGTCAAGGCAATACTGACCATAAAATCCCAGCATATCTTGGGTTTAGGAAGCATTTGGGAATCTCACTCGGAAGCTGCAAATGAAATGTGAGCAGAGGGGGAAGGAACTGCAGGAGCAAATCTTGTCACCCCACCAAGCCAATGGGCCTGGCCCAGGCTCTTTCCTCTCAGCTACTCAAGGACACCACAATGTTGCTGTTTACATTTATTTTCTCTGACTTTTCCAGTCAGCCTGAAAGGCAGCAAGCCCAATCTCTGACATGGCACCAGCTCTGTTATCACCACTCTCATTTCAAATCTGAGGTTTGGAACCTGCTCTGTGGCAGCTGAAAGGAGAAAACTGCCTAATTAGAGATTAAACACACCATCCAGAGGAGAATAAAACAATCCTTCAATCTCACTTTAAAGGACTGAAAGAGGAAATAAAGGCAGACAAAAGAAAAGTTAAACAGAAAACTCCAGGAGGACTTCTCTGTGCTCTTGGGGGTTATAGGCAATAATCTCTGCCTCCCTCTAAAGCTACAGGAGAAATACACATCTCTCAAGATCAGTACAACTACACATGAAGCCTGGGCTCCTGAGCAGGGCACACTGTTCCTATATTTAGGTGCTTGAATTCTCCCTGCTCCCAGTGCTGACTTTTCTCCGACCAAAGTCACTTATTCTCATCAGGAGTACTCTGTACCTAACAAGTTATGGACAGGGAAGGAAGCAGAGCATTGAAAAATATCTTTCATAGGGATTTCAAGTTTTTCAGCTCTCTTTGTTATTTCCTCTGGATTTGTCATTTTTTCCCCATTGTTTTTATTTTGTACCACTCGGTGCCACCCCCTCCCATCCTTACAAGTGAGTGGGAGGAGAAGGCTGGAACAAGCAGTTGTTTGTCTGCTTGTTTTAAAATAACAGTGAAAATTGATGTGGTTCCTTCTTTGTGAAGCAAAAGCTCAGTCTGGGGCACTGCTATAATGGAGCAGCTGAGGGAAATGGGTTCTATTAGCCTGGTTACAATCCCTTTACTTAGGGCTGGTTATTACAAATCTCTCCCCTTAATTGTGCAACCTGCTATCCACACAAAGAACAGGTGAGACCATAATGATGGGTTGTTCCTCACCAGAGCACTCAACTGGCAAAGTGATTCTCACAGAAAATCGTCTCTGCTCACCTGAGCAAACCCTGCAAGGTGCTCAGGGAGCCAGGCTGGTGCTCTACACCAGGGATGCTGCAGCTACTCCAGGGATTGCTCTTGGCGCTGCAACGGGAACAGCCCAAACATCACCATCAGCACCAGCGAGGGACAAACCTGCCCCAAAAGAGGCTCTGCTCTCTGGGGAAGGTCACAGAATGTGTAAACTGTGGCAAACTCTCATCTGTACTCCAGCACCTTCACCACCACAGGGCCCATGAGGCACAAGCTCGAGAGAGGCTTCTGAGCAGTTGTTGGAGTCACAGCTCTGGGATACAGCAAAGAAGGGAGGCTGGTTCCTCAACCCCTGCGGTTTTTGGATGCACTTCCTCCGCAGGCATTGTCCTGTGGAGCTTATTACTGACTGAGGAGACCCTGGCCAGCACAGCACAAGGATTAAGAAAGGTGCATGGTTTGCTGGTCCAGCTCCCCAGGTCCCTTGGGGGAATAGCACACAGCAGTGGAGCCCTTCCTGGGGGTGACCAGTCCGTGGACTGCTTGAATCTCCCTTACTCACCAGCCCCTTGTTTTCTTCCTGTAAATGTCTGAAATGATTCATTTAAGATTTAAAGACCAAAGTTACTGTAGTGTGCCCAAAATAATAAACGTCTCAGATTTTCAATTACCCTAAATGTAGCAGTGTTGGATCCCATTTCTGTAATGCGTCACACAGAGCCATTACCCCACAATCCATTAATTATCACAAGGTCAGCACATTCTCTGGTGTCTCTTCATGACTGCACAATGAACAAGCACTGCCTCTGCTGTGGGCAGACTCCACTTGTGGATGTACAGACAGAGTCTGGCTGCCCAAAATGACCAAGAGCACAGTGCTGGGCTTTGGGGATAAATGTGTCTGGGTAGAACAGGAGAGGGGGACGAGGGAGACTAAGCTCCCTGTGTAACTGAGCCTAAACAACAAACAAAAAACCACACTGCTCTAGGGAGATGTGCAAAAGAGCCTGAACTACACCAAAGAATGGCTCTATAAACAGAAAATGAAAGATTGCTTTCATCCACAAAGAATTCCAAGAAATAGGAGGAAGGGAACGGTAGGAAACAAACTAGCAGGGAAAAATGAAAAAGAGAGTTCAGGCCAGGTCTAGTCCCCATCTGTTCATGCCTCCCACCATCACAGCCCACATCTGCTGCCAGTTATACCATGGTGGGCTCTTGGATGTGAAAAAGATTGAAGCTCCTTCCTCAAATCCACCACAGCTCCTCCCACAAGGAAGAATTTACTGTACAAAGGTGGGAAGGAGACTGGGCAGGTACAGCCCCACCCCGAGCACCAGACATTCCTCCAAACTCTTCCCAGATTTGGGGTGCATCAATCCATGCCATCCTCTCCATTTCTGTCCAAGCTTTGTCTGCTTCTGTCTGACCCCATTTCTGCAAAGACTCTCAAGACCTTTGTGTGATTCCCCAGGCTCCACCTGCAATATGGCATCTCAAATATGTAAAATGCCCACTCTCTACTCCTGCCCTTGCTTTTCCAATTTTCTCTGAACTTTCTCTGCCTGGCTTTCATTTTCAAAGATTCTAGAGGTAATATTTTATTGTAATGGGTTTTATGATTATGATGTACAACACCCTTAAGTGCTTTGGTGAAGGAAGAAAGAAAGGTTGTGCTATAAATAAAATTCTCATCTGTGATCAGAGGCACACAGATGATGGATGTGTGGGGGTGACTGCACACATGGCCCCACAGGCCAGCCCTCCACTGGGTGGTGGCTGCTCTGCAAGGAGCCAGGGTCACAGTGAAGAGGAGGCCATTTGGCAGTGGCTTCCTTCCACCAGGAGCAAGCCAGCCAGTCTGGGAGCCAACAAGTGAGCAGGGAGAAGCAGACACAAACTGGCTGCTTGTTGTGCCTTTTCTGCTGTGGATCAACACAGATGTTTCTGTTTCCATGGCATCTTTGAGTCTGGGTTAATTAACTCCTGCCCCCCATCCAGGTCTCCTGCCAATTCAAACTGGTCAATACACAGGCTACTCCTGCTAGAATCATTCCCCAATGTAACATCTCTCAATATGTCACAGCTGGGTTGTTTTGTTTTGGTTGGTTTTTTTGTTTGTTTTTTTTTCAATAGGTTTAAGGTTTAATAGGTTTTTAACTGGTTTAAGAGATGGAATGAATTCCTACAGCAGGAGAAGGAGAGAGCAAAGAAAGTTTCCAACTCCTGAAATCATTCTCCTTTGAGCTACGCTATGAATGAAGGGAGCCAGGGGAAGATGATGACATGGAGAGGAAACAAAACAAAGCAAAGCAAAAATAGATATCTAATAAAGACAAAAGGCACAGAGAAGAACAAAGGAGGGGGGTTATCTGTCCTAGAGCTTTACAGGCAGTATTACCATCCTGTTGCCTAATGAGCCATAGAGGTAATAGACACACCATGAAAATAAAAGTGGGAGGGAAAAGCAAGCATCAATAACACAGAAAAACAACCACAGAGGCTGCTACTAAGCAAATGTCACTCCTCTCACCTTCTCTGAGTGTTCCCAGTCTGCTGCCCTCCTCCCTTCCCAGATGTTTGTTCTCTCTCTTCTGGCACTTTATCTCTGCAGCCATTTGGTTTTCATTATGTCCTGGGGTTTTGAGCTGGCAACAGCCAAGGGGCAGGACTCAGGAACAGCTCTCAGGGGTCCTTTGCAAGTGTTCACATCTCCTTCTCACGGTGCAGAGAGATGGTCTGGCCTCACTGAAGTTAAGAAGGGACCAGAGTGCAAGGACACAGTGATGTCACCTCTCAGTGTGTCAGGGGTGGGATTTCATGCTCAGGAAAAGCAGAAAGACCCAGGCCAGTCAGCTTGGCTCAGCACAGCTGTGTTTGGTGAGACAGCCCTCTGCTCTGAAAACCCTGTGCTTGTTCACAGGAGCACAACCAAAGCTCACAGAGCAGCATCCACCCTCCTTAGCAGTTATTTCACTGGCACAGCTTTTAGGCAGGAAGCTGGGGCAATGACAGGAGTGACAGCCAGGCAGAGGGCTGCCACTGCCCCACCTTCTCACCTCTGCCAGCAACTTGGACATTAAATGCAGCTGATTCTCAATTAAACTACATTTGTTTTCTCTTTGGGCACAAAATAATATGCCCTAGCCTGTTTCTTCCCCTTCCCTAGTTCTTCCTTTCTTAACTCATCAGTCCCTTCTCCTTTCTTTTTCATCTGCAGCTGCCTTCAAGGTTTATTCCTCTCCTGCAGGATTATTTAGAAGTTTGCTTGTGCAGGGCGAATAGCATTTCTGTAATAAAGCCCCAGCCACATTCCATTAGTGTCATTTCCATCTGCAGAAGTGAAGTGTCAGCTAATAAAAGGTAGCACAGACCCCTTGGGCAAGATAAAATGAGAGAGCAAGGAGAGGGGGGGAAATCTACTGTCAGAGATGGAGAAATGATAAATGTCTTTCCAGAAGCAGGAGCACCTGGAATGGGAAGAAGGGAGCACTGTGGGATGGGGAGGGGAAATGAAGAAGGGGGGGAATATTATCTTTCCTAAGAAAGCTTTGTTTTTGGAAGGTCTCATTAACTCAAAAATCACCTTTGACCCATCTTCTCTGTACACTAAGGGCAATACCCAGCCTGGCTGCACCTCTGCGGGGAGAGGATAATGTGCAATCATTGTTTGCAAGCAGCAATGGCCTGGGGGAGCCGTGGGGAGCTGCACAGCAGGGTCCAGCAAGGCAGAGCTCAGCAAGGCAGGCTCCAGCACAACACACAAAAAACCACACTCAGGCCTTGTCCAGGTGGCTCTGCTGAGCTTGTCCCTCCACAGGGATGAGAGCAGACAGGGTGTCACTGGCTGTGTCGGAGCTGTGAGACCCAGAGGCGTTCCTGAGACAACTTTGTCTGTCTCAGCCCTTCCCTGACCCCACGTCAGCCATCCAGCCATCCCCCGTCCAGACGATGTCAGGACAAGCCCCTCAGGGTCCATCACAGGCTGCACCTCCCCTGCAGCTCAGGGGCACATTTATGACCCATTTGGTCCCTGTCTGCTCCCATTAGTCAGGAGGGAGGTGACTGCAGTGCTGCTGTGGCCTCAGTGCTGCCCAGCAGTCCCCAGCAGCCCCACATGCTGTGCAGCAAAGCAGGCACATCACTCGTCTCTCCAGAGCACCCTTCCCTCTGGACAAGGACAGAAAGGCCCAAATTCCACAAGGGAAAAGAAAAATTTAAAAAATAATAAAGTTTCATTAAAAGGCACCATTTTTTTCCCTGCAACTAGAACTTATCTCCTGAGCTCATATGATCTTTGTCTGGACTCAGGCTCCAGCTCAGTTCTCTGCTGACCTTATTCATGACATTCAAGATTTCCAGGACCAGACCAACTGCTACTCACTGCAAACAGCTCCATTAGAGAAGCACAACCATAAAAGAGCATCTCTGATCAGATTTATGTCAATGTGGCAGCTCTCAATGCCATAATCATGTTAGCACAGGCAAACATGATCCCATGAAAGGTGTCAAGTGTGCCATAGCCCAGAGTTTTCAGGTCTCCAGCTGGGCAGATGGCAGAGGATGACAAGATGACAACCTTCAGGCTTTTTCATTTCCCTGAGGAATATTATTAGCCCAGACTAAGTCCAAAGGTTGGGTTCATGAGGTCTATCTGAGCAGTGATGTGCACCTTAGCCACAGGTGTTTCTTCTAAAATATGCAATGCACATGCATATTATGTACAGTTTTTCTCCCAGTAATGGCCAAACCTTCTTCACTTCTGCCCTCGGAAACAAGCCTGTTGCTCAATTCCTTCCTAAACCTTCCTACCAGCAGCACATTACTGTCAATATTTTGGAAAGCAATCATGTCAAACAAAACCATCATATGGGGAAATACAGAAAGCTCCAGTGTTTATAGGCCTCAGGTTCTCTTAGTTGACCACCCAAAAGTCATGATAAATCAAGGACTTTCCTTTTGATTTTAAATGGAAATATTATCACCTGGTAGCCATGCTTCCCTCCCCATTGCTTGGAGTACATTTGGATTTTTCCCTGCATCTGTATGGAAGCGTCACCCTCGGGGGCACTGGCAGGCTTTTTAAGCCCGTGACAGAAAACCGTGTCCCTCCAATTTCCTGACTAAAACTTCCTAAATTCACGTAGCTGAGCCCTCCAGGGAGCCAACGGGATAGCAGTTTGCTTAATAAAAGTTGCCTTTATACAAAGATCTAAATCCTATTTTCCAAGAACTGGCAGGGGATTTTCAGGGTGTAATCCACCTGCTGCTGACCCTCCACAGCAAAGACACTTCTCACTTGCTGAGTTGGGTTTTTTTTCATTGGAGAGCAGCACAAGGTTTTTCTGGTGCTGCTGGAAGAGGGGAATGTGGGAGCACCTGAGGATTGCCACAGGCAGAGGAAAAAGGTTGGGCAGTTTTTTCCACGTCGGCTGAACAGCCTGTTATCAAAGACAACAGGATAGAGAAGGGTTTGCTGAAGAGGCTGCAATTCTCTGAAATTTTGCTCAGGGAAATGATTACCACGTTCAGTGTGGAAGTCTGCATCAACAGACACATCTCTGAAGGACTCTGGAACCTTTCTGTTGTTTCAGAAGCAAATTCTCCTGTGATCTAATTCTCCTATGATCCTATCACTGTTCAGAGGACCTGAATTGCTCCCAGGTAAGCCCTGGGGATTCCCAGCCATGCTGAGACATCTCCATTCTGATGTGAAAGTGCCACTGTGTCACTCTCCTGCCACAAGGAACAGTCACCTGGGTGAAAATGAGGCTGCTATGACAGGAGTGATTAAAGCTTGGAACAAATACCCATCAATGATTCAAAATATTTGAGGAAGATTTGCTCGTCTCTAGGGCCTAAAAAACCATCTTGTGCAAGGCTCCTTTTCCCAGGAAAGAATTCACAGTGGTCCTTTAAGCCTCTGAAACACATGCAATGGATTATTAACAAATGTGAGTGGAAGAGTAGCTCAGTTTAATGTCACCTTTGTATACACACAGGCTTCTATCCTTTCTTCACAGAAAGATTATCCTCCCCACAGATAGATGCTGGAAGTCATCCAAGAATTTAAGAACATTCTTTCATTCACAGGTGTTTTTGGAGCTTACAACAGCAGTGCTTATTCTGGAAGATGATGAGGGAGAGAATTGCCTTGGCCCTTCAATCAGCTTTTGCCCATTTCACATCAAATTGCTATCTGATAATACTCAGTGAAAACTGAAACACTCTAATGCAAACAGAAAGGCTCCAGCAGCCAGAAGAAACACTAATGACACAAATTAAATGGAAAGACACTGAAGCATGCAGTGTACCTCGCTGTCCTGGTGGACAAGCTAAATGTGAGCCAGCAAATGTGCCCCCATGGCAAGGCAGGCAGCAGGACCAAGGCTGTGCCAGCAGGGCAGTGCCAGCAGGTCAAGGCAGATGGGGTCCCTCCCTTCTAGGCAGCACTGGTGACACATCTGGAGTCCTGTGTCAGTTCTGGGCTCCCCAGAACAGGGAAGACCTGGCTGTACTGGAGGGTCAGGGAGAGTCCAAGGGACTTCATGTACAAGGGCAGGCCGAGGGAGCTGGGGCTGTTTAGGAGGAGAGAACCCTCAGGAACACCTTATCAACGTGTACTGATACCTGAGGGAGGGAATACAGATGGCAGGGCCAAACTCTGCTCAGGAGTCAGGAGAAGAGGCAAAGGACACAAACCAAAATTCGGTGAACGAGCCCCTGCCGTGGCTCTGCCTCCTCCCAAAGCAATTTCCCACGTGGCAGCACAACTGTGGCATTGATACTGGAGAAAACATCTCCATTTCTCACCACACCATTTCCCTGGGCTTAGAGACAGGGATGAGAAAGTTCCCATTCACCTTGCTCAGACATCCAGGGCACGAGGTTGAATTCACCAACAAAGCTTCAGCAACGGCAGAGAGAGAGGGAGAATATCAGAAAATGCATTTAGCTGCTGACAGCAGCCCAGCAAAGGATCACTACAAAGGCATGCAGAGCTCGTGACAGGGATGAAGGGAGTTAGTCTGGAACTGAGGGACCTTAGTTACAACAGCAGGGTGGAGAAGTGGAGCTGGAATCTATAGAAGGAGAAGAAATTATGACCTGACTGAGTGATATCTATTCCAGAGGGACTGAGGAAGGAAAAGAAACTACAAAACTGCTTGAGACTGTATCAAACACACAGAATGAAGACCATGAACTTAAAGATGTGGAAAGGTCATGCCACAAAGGAGTAGAGGTGGAAATCAAGAGAAGCAAAAATAAAACAACTGCAGTGGAGAGTGCAATGAGAGAGAGCAGGATAAAAAACTCAGGGCAAGACTATTGACAAGTCAAAAATATCAATTCTGTGCTTCCTTAGCCAATGAGATTGCCACCATGGGATCTGGGGAGGATGGAGGAAGTTCAGAGATGCAATCCACTGCTCCCTCTCCTAACCAAACAACAGCCAGGGATAGGTCACACCTATACAAATATTGCAGTGACTCTGCAAACCTACACAGGTTTTGCTATCATTAGGTTTTTTAATGGCAAAGAAAGATAGTGGCACCAAGGTTTTCCTTTTTTCCCTCACTTATTCAGCCCCAGCAGAGCCCCACCCAGCCCAGATATGCCTCAACATCTCTTGCAGCCCAGGTGAGTGCCTACATCAGAGAGAAAAGGGAGAAGAAACCCATGACATTTTCTTCTCTGGGATAGCTAGATTGTCTTAAAGCCAGTGTTGAGCAAATGACATAAGCTGCCTTTTCCAGCCTGAGAAATTACCTCCTCTTTCCTCTTCATCTATTTCATTAGCTCTAAATTATTCCTGTTGCCAAGACATTTGAAAGCAAATTGCCAAAAAGCTTCAATCACTACCCCCAGCATTTGATTCCCCGACAGGACTCAGTGCCCAGTCTGATTCTCATCAAGACATGACTTGAAGGCACAACATCCTAACCAAGAAACACTGAGAGGGAGAAAGCAGAACATAAGGCAGGAGATACTTCACATAAAAACCCCAGCAAGACTTAGTAGAGTCTATTTGTTTTTCATTCAGGGGCCATTTCCATATTCATCTGGACCCAAAAAATAGACCAAGGACCAGGAAGAAGCAAAGAGGGGGTGTAAGCAGGGGGTGAGAACACGAGTGTCTGCTATCATCCTGTGTCAGTATCTTTCACAGGACAAAGCTTTGGAGAGAGTTTTAGTTGGAGAAAATTCTGCCCCAGTGAATCACAACTGGGAAAATTAATTAGCTACCATTAAGTCGGCTGTAAGCATGCACAGCTCCTTGAACACCCAACCTTTTATCATTATTACTGAATCACAACACAATCTGCCACCAGAGCCTTCCCAGAGCCAGGCCAGGACTGAAATAGCAGGGCCCCTGGCTGTGGCAAAGGAGCTGCCACTGTGAACGGGCACGGGGAGGCTGCAGCAGCAGAGAGGAGCCAAGCAGAGCCTGGCTGAGGGATCAAAGAGGAGCTTGTGACTGGAGGAGGTGCAATGAGACTGAGAGGGTGAGAGGAGTCCAGGGAGAAGAGGGAGAAACAGATGAGCTTGGGGTTGGACAGAGTGTGTATCTTCAGGAGAACCAAAGAAATCAGGAGTGCTGTCGTACCTGCAGGTCAGACCCAGGGGACAGTAATGGAGCTGCAGGCTGGCTTTGGCTTGCAGGTGCCCCAGGTTGGAGCTGAGGCAAATTTGCAGATTTGATCAGGAGATCAAAGAGAACTTGGCTCACGTTCTTTTCAGCTAAGGGAAGAGACATCTCTCTTGCCTGTGACTGCACTACAGGCTACAGATTTGAGCCTAACTACACAATTGCCTCCTCTTCAGAAGAGACAAACAGAGAGTCCTGATTTGGACTGCTTTGGGTGAGGGTCAGCTGGCTGTCCCCAGCCCTGGACTGCAGGGTGCCAGGATGTGTGTCCAGTCTCTGCTGGGTAGCACACGGATGTTGCTCTACATGGAATCAGTAAGGATGAAAAAGACCTCCAAGTTCACTGAGTCCAACCTTTGACCAAACCCTACCCTGCTACTAAACCATAACACTCAGTGCCGCATCCAGTCATTTTTTGAACACTTCCAGGGATGGTGACTCCACCACCTCCCTGGACAGCCCATTCCAATGCTCAACCAGCCTTTCAGTGATGAAATTCTTCCTGATGTTCAACCTGAACCTCCTCTGGCACAGCTTGACATGCATCAGAAATAGACACAGGGTGTGACTACTGGGTCTGGAATGGGGTCCCCAAACTTCCAGCTTTTTCTTGTTGTGCTGCTGAGGGCAGCTAGTTGAAAGGGATTTTTAACACTTGCTTGGCTGGCAAAGATGGGCTTCAGTTGCCCGTTTACCTCGGCCTGCCCTGCCCCTCTCCTCCCCTTGCTGCCTCACTCTGGGTCCTGCAGCAGCGTGGAAATGTGCTGGCATGCAAAGAGCACGCGTCCCCACTGGCAGGAACCATGCTGGGCCATGGAGCATCTCCCAGCAGGAGGACCAGAACCTGCCAATTACCTTGGCAGGCAGCACGGGCTGCAGCGGGGCAGGAGCAGAGCGGTAGGCACAGCACAGCTGAGCTGCCCTGCCAGCCCTGCTGTCCCTGCCTGGTAATGAAGTCATTTTGGGCAGCAGGACACGCAGCAGATGGGCTGTCACTCGGGGCTGCCCCTGCCCCAGCCGCTCCTGGGGGTGGGAGCTGATTGAGGTCGGTGTTTCACGGAGGCAATCAGGGAAGAGAGCTTGAGCGGTGTTATGACAGCGATAAAAGCGTGTCCTGCTTCGTCAGCACTTTGCAAAAATTAGTTTAAACGTCCTCAGTGGCAAACAGCATTTAGTGCTGCTCAGCGCGGGAGAGGGAGGCAGGAAAAGAGACTACACAGGCTTTTTAAAAATAAAACTCAAAGCGAGTTTGGCACGAGGAGTAAATCACAAGCAAACGTCTCCCTACAGTGCCCCGCTGCAGGAAACTCCTTCCTGAGATAAATCAGTGCCACATCCAGCCAAGCACAAAAGCAGGGCCAGCTCTTGCTGCATAGTGCACCTTCTTCCAAGGTGTCAGAATTAGCACCTCCACCTCTTCAGAGAGTTGCAGTATCTCACCTGACACTGCACCACCAGGTTCTACAGGGCCTGATACCCCTGTCTCATCCTGCCTATTGTGCATCCTTTTCCCTTGCTCTCAAGTCTACACTGCAGTGCA
This sequence comes from Dicaeum eximium, assembly GCA_013396995.1. Lineage (NCBI taxonomy): Eukaryota > Metazoa > Chordata > Aves > Passeriformes > Dicaeidae > Dicaeum > Dicaeum eximium. The sequence continues at coordinate 720,042 of VWZP01009193.1, forward strand.
AACTCCATAGTGAACCTTAAAAATCAATTGCAATTATAGAACTTGATTTTCCCTCTGTCCAAAATGTTTTTTTTTCCTAGATAGACCCTCAAATTCTGATCCAAAGTGTGTTTTCTCTTCCTTTTCTCTCTCAAAAAAAACCCTGGATCAAGTGATTTACAAATTTGCATAAGGGTCTAGGGAAACAGAAGACAGGAACAATATATATCCTCACCACTTTTCTTAAAAATAACCACACAGACAAAACAACCCAATAAACTAAATAGCATCACTCAGAAAGAAAAATGCCTCGAGGCTTGAAACTAAGCACTGTGGCCCCAAAATACCAGCTTGATTTAGCTGGGAAAAAAGGGCAGCTGAAACAAAACACAAACGATTCTGCATCAGTTCTCCAGAGCATCCTTCCACAGCCACTGATCCAGCTCCCTTCCTGCAGGGAGGAGAAACCACACTCCCATATTGACCTCCCTGTACACTCTCCCTGCCAGCCCTTATAAGTTCATGGTCTGCTGTCCCTGGGCTGCTGCTGGGCCAATTTGCATGAGGGAAACTGTAAATGTCACACCAAAACGCTCACTGTGGTATTCTCTCAAAGCAAATAAAGCTTAGGACCGGCAAGCAGAGAAAATTACCGCCACAAACCAGTCATAAGTCAGCCACATTCCAGACACTTTGCAAGTTTTGTTGTCTCACAAATATCTGGCAGATTCAAAGGTTTTGCTTTAGACAAAATGTAGTGTTTTCTTACTTCCCCATTGTGAATTTAAAAAACTTATGGTACAAAGGGTGCTATCACCCTGATAACACAGGGCAAGGGACACCTCCCTCTTGAGGTGGGAAATATTAGGTTGCCCTTCCCACCCATGGCAGTAAAAGGCTGGCAACTCCACAAAGAATTATAGATTCATTCAGAATCATAGGATCATTTGGGCTGGAAAAAATTTTCAAGTTCATTGAGCCCAACCATTGATCCAGCACTGCTAAGCCCACCACTAAACCATGTTCCCAAGTGTCACATACACAGCTTTTAAATCTTTTAAATCTGAGGCCTCAGCCCTGTGCAGGTGCCTGTCACACTCTCCAGACTGAAATGGGAGTTTGTCTGGAGGGTAACACAGATGCTTTGGAATCAAAATTTGGTGGGCTGAACTTGGGGTGGGGGATATCAGCTTTGGATGTGATGTTTCCAAGGAGTGGGGAACCCCTCCTGTCCCTGGGGAGCAGCACCTAGTGCACCCCCCAGCTAAAAACAATCATATTTTTATGGAAATTAACCAAAGCTTGTCTACATGCAGCTCCATTGCAGGTGAGGCACCAGAGCAGATTCCCAAATCAGACTGAAAAATAAATAACTCCCACTAAAATTGTCACAAATCACTTGGCCCCCAGTACAACAGCAGAGGACACCATCTTTCTGCAAATTTCCTTTTCTCTCAGCTTAACCCAACACATTTTCAAAGACTGAAACTTCCCCACCGTGGCTCAGATAATGGAGAATAAGATGGGAAAAACGTATATCAACATGCCCAGTCTCTCCAGCCAGCCAGAAAGAAAGAAGGAGTTTAATATGACCCTGGCAAGGGTCAAAACCACCTTTGATAAATCATTCATTCTCCTGGTTCCTGGGAGTTGTTCTTCCAGATCAGTGATGTTCTGGGTGAGGTTTACAGGGGATATTTTTCCCTTCTCAGAGCAAGATCAGCCAGCTCTGGCAGACACAGCCTGTGCTGGCTCCAGCAGCAGAGGCAGAGCTGAAGAGGTGGATGCACTGCAAGGCTCAGCCTGGCACTCAGGAACAGGCTGGGACAGTGCAGGGACAAGCTGGAGTGGGGCAGGATGGGTCCACCCCATCCCTCACCAGAGGAAAGACTGACTTCCCTCTATGTACCTGAGCAAGCCCAGAATGTTAAACAGCTTCTCTTCACTCCCATTTCTTATTCCTCAAAAAACCCAATTCTCTCTCATTTCAGCCTTCCTTACACTGTTGTCCCAAGGCTCTGTGTGTAGCTCAGCTGAAAGCTCCTGAAGCACGTGAAGGCACAGGATTAGATTTCAGCAAGCAGAGGGCTCAGACTGTGATCAAGATGCTCCAGTTTGTGCAATACACGGTGCTGCATAAGTGATTTACACAAAACCATCCCAAACTACAGCACACATCACAGCTGTGCCATTTAGGTAATGCTTTTATGGCCCTTCCCTCCACAGTGTTCTGGTGCCCAAGCTACAGAAACAATCCAGATCCTAGGACAGTAAATTAGAGTAAATTTCAGGGTAACTTGATGGGAAAAAAAATAAAGAAGAGGGAAATACGTATATGTGGCCTGACCAAACTGTGCCTGACCAAACCTCCAACCTTTATTCCAGTGTGCTGAGGGTCCCAAATGTTTGTTTTGGGGGGAAAGAAAACACAATAAGCAACAACAACGACAACAACCAAAATGGAAAAAAATAAAGTAAAAAGAAACAAACCACAGTCAAAGCCACAGAGCAATGAGAGAGCAGTGAATCTATTCCATTTTGCCCAAAACTTCCCACCATATAAATCTTGGCACAAACCCCTTCACAGAGCTCCTGTACTGCCTTCAGCAAGCTCCTCACAGCTCCAGAGACATTCAGCTGCACCAGGGCTCTTCCAGCACAAGAGCCTCTGCCAAGGAGAAACAATTTCCTCGTGTCCTTCATGTCCCTCACTGTCACAGCCCAAGCAAGCCAGAGCTTGGCCCAGAAGATGTTGCTGTGAGGAAGCAGCTCAGGCAATACCAGACTGATTCAGCAGCCTGGCACCTGGCACAGGAGCACTGGGCAAACATGACCTGTGTTTGTTGGGAGAGAGGAGACTCAGAGGTGACCAAGGGAAAACACAGCTCTAAAGAGAATTCATGAGATGGTTTGAAACTGTTTAGGGCTGTGTCAAATGTGGGAAGCAGGTGGCATAAATGAAAAGGCTTGGGAAAGGTCAAGCCTTGGAGCAATTGAGTGAGGATCTCCTCGTGTAGGGAGGAACTGATCTGAAACACTCTTGCCAGAGGCAGCAGGGAAGAAAAATCAGGTAAATAATTTTGAAGGAATTGGAGAATGGAATTCATCTCATTTTAAGCATTTAAAAATGGAGTGTGTAACCTGGGCCTGTCATCCAGGCTCCTCAACAGCAGAGAGGGAGAGAGAGACATTTTAGAGGGCAAGTAATCCTGGCTACCTGTGAAAATGCCTGTTAGCATGGATCCAGAAACTGGCTCAGAGATGAGGTGGGGAAAATCCCAACCTTAATCACTGCAGAGCTCCTGAGAAGGTGACAAACATTTGCCAACATGAATTTAATGAGGTGTCTCCTTGGAGTGGCACCCCACCAGGTTCTAACAGAGGCTATGTGGATGTGAGTCTGGCCATGTGCCAGCTTCAGCTAACCAGCAAAACTCAGCAAAATCAAAACAAAATGGTCTTTCCTAGACTTTAAATACCTGGGGGGGTATATTGAAAAAGAAAAGATGGAAAAATACAAGGAAAGATGATGAATGCTAATGCAATAAATGAAAAAATATATTGTCTTCGATTCCTTTTTGCCTGGATCTATAGTTATTTTAGAAGGAGATTGGGTTACAAGATAAATTTCATTTATTACTAATAAAAGAAGAATGCTACTTTTTTTTTTTTTTT
>VWZP01009193.1:723731-826334 GCA_013396995.1 Dicaeum eximium
TGACAAGTGTTCTTCAATATGCCACCTGGATAGTTCTAGTAACAGGTAATAAAAATGAAATATGATAGGATTTCCAAGAAGATCCCAGCAGTTAACAAGCGAAACAATTTCATAGCTCTTCCTTGGGAGGCTCCCAGATTTCCCAGGGATAACAAGAAAGCTTTAATCAGTCCCTTTGCAGGGTGTGAAGGGGAGGTTTCCAAGATGTGGCTTTATACCTGTCCTAGCTGTTACTTAAGAGGCAGCAAGGTAAAATCAGAGTACTTGGCTGGATGAAAGCCAATGCCTGCACAGCTGAGCAGCACTGGGGAGTGCTGGGCATCACAGAAGGAAAGACACAGTGAGTTTTGTTAGGAGCACCACAGGCTCAGCAGCTGCAATTGTCCTGGGTCTAATTCTTACTTTACCTATATAGACAAACGTGGTTTTAGCTGTTCTTGACCCATGGACTGAGCCTGGTTGCAGACCCACACTGCCCCAAAGGCAGCCTGCCCTTGCACAGCCCTAACTCCCAGTTTGTTCTCCACAGATTTGTGCAATGCCTTTACCAGATCTCATGAAAGCTGGCTGTGAAGAAGGAACTCACTTGAGTTGCTTAAACAAATCATCCTTCTACGTCTTGACTCTACATTAAGGCACCAAGTGAATAAAATGCATCAAATCTGCTATTTCTTCTCCTGGGCCAGCTCCTATTGGCCTTTGCATTTTGTGTGAGTTTCTCCTTGCCTTTCAAACACACTTCCCCATCCTAACAAAGCTGCCCCACCACCAAACCCCCAGCACAATGGAGGAGCAGGGGGACCCTCTCTTTGCTGTGTCTGCAGCCAACAGAACAGGAGTGCTGTGGGAAGTGGCAGTGACTGCAATGCATAAATCACAGGGACAATATTGTGTCTCTTCCCTTTGCACAGATCCCATACATCACCATGACTCAGTGCAGATCTCCCAGTGGGGACTAATTCCAACTTTTAATGCACTTTCCATCTGATTCCTCCGTGACAACAGATGGGTCTCTGTCCTGAGATATTGCATTTTGCAAACAATATATTAAGCACTTCTGTGTTTCAGTACAATTTGGTTTGGGGACCCACAACGAATCCCATTTCAGTGGTTTGGATTGTGCATTTTACCACTGACAAGACAAAACTCCTCCAGTCCAATGGCCATCATCTCTTCCCCTCTCCTCTCCTTTTTCTGGCTGTTTCACCAATCTTCCTAGCTGTGATAAATCATGTAAATTCAATTTAGAGATTATACCCCTGGCTTTAGAGGCAGACAAGGTTAGCTCTCTGCTTGCAGCCTGTAGCTCACTAATCTTATAAAATTCCTCCATTCCCACTTGGCTGGAGCTGCTGTTGGGGAGTGAAGGGAGGGCAATATCTATTTTATAAAGTGTTTTGGATTTTTGTTGGACACTTGCAGATGGCATCCTGGCCACTGTCCAAAATCATACTGCTGCATAAAGATAAATCCTGAAGGTTTTCACAAGCCCACTATATTACAAGCTTTATCTCAGCAGTATGAAGTTGGTGCTACCACTTCCAAACCCTTCCCAGTGTCTCAAATCAGTTATAAAAACTTCTTTCAGTTACATTTTTCCAAAGACTGAGCAGCTCTTAAGTCCACAGCTCTTTCTCCCTGTGCCTGTTTGCTGCCTCCTTTCTGTATGACTGGAGGCCAACACTCCTTCCCTAAAGAACAGAGCTGCAGAGGGCATGCAAGAAATAGGGGAATTCCTGATATCTACAAAAAAAGCACAATTCTTTGCCTTTCAGGATTTTTTGGCCCCAGGCTGAGGGTTACAAGCACTGACCAAGCACATTATCCATGCAATCTTTCCTTCATCTATAAATTCCCTTTCTAAGGAAACATGTAGCACCAGCAGGGGATTAAAATCAGTTGTTTCATGGGCATCCCGGGTGGTTGTCTTTCATCTCCTTTCCTAATATTTCTGTAAGGCTTGGATAGTTTTTATTGGCTTTTTTTCTCTCTGCTCTTTCTCACGCCTGAGCAGCTCTTGGCTTCAGCAGGCACAGAAACAGCAGTTTTATGACATGCATTTTTTAATGTATCAAAACATGTTCTTTTGATCCATTTTTTAAAAAGCAAACTCTGCTCAGCAAAGATTAATAAGCTTCCCACATCAGCTGGGTGTAAGTGAGGTCCAAATGCTCTGACAAGCAAAACTCTCATCTTCAGAAGTCAGCAGGGCAAAACCAGAACCTTCTCAGGTACTGCCTAAACCACAAGAAATTGTTGGACTCTCCAAGAGCTGGCCCAGAGTGTTCTTTAGTGCTGACAGTTATGCACATCTGAGAGAAGTTGATATGAAGTTCTGACAGTTGTATGAACTCCACAGCAGCTGCCCAGACTATTCACATTGGCAGGTTTCTATAGCTCTGAGTATCACACAGACAGGGAATGTGCTGGAAGCAAACACAGACCTCAGACAACGAGCACATCACACCTTCCTTACGTAGCAACTCGGTATTTGCACATCCAGCACTAAAAATAAATTGTCTCCAGCCCAAAGCCTGTGTTCTCTCTGCTGGGTGACCCTTGTGAAAAACAAAAGGTAGGGAAGGAACCAGTGTTTCAAGCAGCACTGACCCCAGGATCCTCCAGGTGCTGGGGCAAGGCAGGGCCCACTGCAGCTCTGCCAGGACAGCTGAGGTGATTGGCAAGCACGTGGCAAGTTCTCTTTGGCCTTTCACACAAACCCAGTCATGTCACTAATGATTTTTATCAAATTCCTTAGAGCTTTAGTCCACACTGAAGTTAGGCATCTCAGCTTGTTCCAAACTTTACAGACAAGAAGCTAAAAATTCTTTTATTTTACTTCTTTCCCTTCAATTCAATGAAGAAAATGCTGAATGTGCAAAATACATTTTGTTTTACTACTCCCAAAGTGGATTTCCCTGAGATATCTACCTACCTACTTGCATAGGTATTATGACTTTTTAAAGAACTATTTGAATGTGAAAAGCAGGAGACTTACCAGACAGAACTGGAGGGAGCATCCCACGGATGGGAGAAGCTGGGATTGGAGGCAGGAGATAATTTTGCAAATTTTGCACCTTGGTAGATTACAGAGGAGCACCCAAGGAACTCAGGTCAAGACCATCAGTAAGAGAAGAAGGATAGAGGCCCTGGAAAGAAGAGGAGTACATTTTCACTTGAATAACCACACAGCAGATAGGATCTGGATGCATATATTAAGCTTAGTCAGGGTTTTAAACCAAGCCCAGAACACCAGTTTAGAATCATAGAATTGTCCAGGCTGGAAAAGATCTTCAATATCCTCAAGTCCAGCTGTTAAAGCACTGCCAAACCCATCACTAAAACATTTCTAAAACATCACTAAAACATTTAAAGTATCACATCTACATGTCTTTTAAACACCTCCAAGGATGGTGACTCCACCACTTCCTTGAACAGCCAGTGCATGACACAGACAGCTCCTGGCATCTTCTCACTGCACAGGGCACAGCACCACTGACCCAGATGCTCCCTGAACTAGGCTAATCCCAGATTTGCTTCAGAAAAGTTTCATGGATGTTACAGTTCATTTGTTAACATAGGAAGGATGATGCAAAAATCCCAAAGCCAACAGAGACTGGACAGAAAACGGGGCATGACTAGCCAAGCTTGGCCAGAAATCAACACGACAATTTTTATCACAGAACATCACAGTTTTTCATGGTAGTGGTCAGAAATAAGTCAGTTTTACAGCAGAATTTTTCTCTTTTTCAGAGCAGCTGATGTCTCACAGAATCCTTTGCAAAACCACTCAGCCTTGCAGCTATCACTGCTTCTTCTGTCTTCCACACTCCTCCCTTTTTCCAGGAAGGGAAGTCACTGAGTCAAGTTGTGTTCTTTTCCCTTGGCTTCACACTCAGCTCCCCAGAGGCTGCAGAAGGTGCCACCCACGAGGGAAGCTGAGCCTCAGCTGGAAGGTGGCAGCAAACTGGAAGGAGAGGGCTGGGAAAGCCCTGGGCTCCAGGAGGGCTCAGAGGGGACACCAGAATTCTCTCATGATGCCACTGTTGTTGTACAAGGGAAATAAAATCTCTTTTCCTAACGCTGAGTCCTTTTATTGACTTCAGTGTCAGTAAAAGCAGAGAAATGTTTAGAATCAAACCAAACCAGCCTATGTTTTCGAACACAGAGGACAAATCAAAGGAAAGGTTTCTACAAAGAAAATAACAGAAAGCTGTGAAACCATCCTTTACAAAAACATTGCAGAGATGAAAATTAATCACATTAAACATCAAAACTTACTTTTAGATCCCTCACAGAGAAGTTACCATGACATCAGCACTGAAGATATCCACAAAGCAAAGTAATGTTTTCCTGCCACTTTGGATTCCAGGGTATACTTGCACAGGATGATATAGAAGGAGGGGGAAAAACATAAGCAAACAAGAAATTCCTTGCCTAAAAGCCACTTCATATAAAAACATCATCTTAAAACTAGCCTATATTAATTTTTAAAGTGGAATTTTAAATAGATAACTTTAAAAACCTGGCATAAGTCTGCCTCCTTCCAGATCAGCATTTAGAGACTCACACCTATGGACAGGTTCTATTTTGAGGAGCAGCCCTGACAGCAACGAAGCTGAATAAGGATAAATTTAAATTAGTCAGAAAAGCATCATGCTTAGATGAGAACAAGGCCCTCCCAGGAGGTGGTGTTTAACAGCCTCTGCCATTGCTGCAGGAAGGACACTGCTCTGCATTGTTCTCTGTAGGAAAGTCAATAGCCTGGAGAAAGATAGATAATTGTTCGTTACATCTACAAGAGCTTTTATTAAAAAAAAAAGAATTATCATATTCACAGGGCATTCGAGGGTAAGCTGATAGTTTAAATTTCCCCTCTAGCTCATTTCCAATTTTTTGGAAAGCTGGTTAGAGAACAGAGTTGTCTGTGAATGTATGAAAGTCACGGAGCAAAGGAGAGGGAGCAGCAGCTCCCCCACACCATGTCTTGAAACCACTCAGCCAAAACCGAACCATTCCCAAAAACAGCCTCAGCCAGAACCCTGCACACAGCCATGGCTTCTCCACTGATGGGAACAGAGCCTGTTTTAGGGCAAAACCCTCAGAAGTCAAGCTCAGTTTGTAACTGGGTGCCCAATGATTCACAGAAAGCAGCAGGTGAAGGGACCAACCCTCCATGCTATTCATCCCTTCCCAAGAGCTCCCTGTGACCTTTCATTTCCCTACAAAAAGGCACCAGAGGGTTTCTTTGGCAATCCTCTCCCAGCACAGCAGTTTCTCCTGAGCCTGAAGCCCTCCTGGGAACCAAAAGTGATGCTCTGGACCAGGGCCAGGAGAGCACAAAGGGCCAGGCAGGGGCTCAGTACAAGAGCAACAAGCAGGTGTTGGGCAAGGAAAGGCAGGAAAGCTACATAAAGGAGAAATCACCTTCATTTTGATTAGATTCACCCAAACTTGCTGAATTTAATTATTTGTCCCATTACAGGATGCACTGTCCAGGTACAAGCTTCCTGGAGAAGAACTTGTACTGCTAAGATGCTCAACTCTATATGAGGTTATTTAGAAGCCAGAAAAAATTGCCACCCCAATCTGTTTTATATCCTAAGCAGAAACACTGATGTAAGAAAACAGTGCTTAAAGTGCCTGTAAATGTTTTATTCACAGGAAAAACAAGTTGCTGTAGGAAATGAAGGACAAACACGGAAGGGTAGCAAAACCCAGCTCAGAGCTGTGATAACTCTTAAAGCTACTAATTAACTGAACACTCAAAAAAATCCATTTCTATAGTAGCTTCTGCCCTTATGAACAACCACAAATTGAACCTCAAAGTTTTATGGAGGAGAAAATGTTACATATTCTTATTGCTAGGGGTGCTGAGGCACAGAGCAGTGAAATGCTCACCATCTTATCTTGGTGCTCCCTTCCTTCCTTCCAGAAAACTTGGCAAGGAGACAGGAAAACCCTTCCCAGGGAGTGCCTCTGGATCAGTGCAGAATCAGTCAGGCAGAGATGTGATGCACAGAGCACAACCAAGAGTCCCACAGGGCAGCACTGAAAGGGAGACAGATGCCAGCAGTTGTCAGGGACAAAGCTCTACATATGGGAACACACAGAAATTCGGCACAGGGCAATAAATACGAGGTGTTCTCTACCTGGAACACCCTGGAGACTCAGTGTTTCAGGAGGAACATGTCCTGTTCCTGCTTTGCATGTTGGATAACTTTCTGAGAACACCATTACCTGGATCCTGACTTCTCTGTGTGAGACTCCACGAGTGATATTTGCCTCCCAGCCAGGGCACTGCTTTGGAGTTCTTCTGCTTAGGCAGAGTAAGGAGTAAATATTTTCATTTAAATTGCTGTATATTCTCCTCTCTCTGCCTGTGAGTCCTCACCTCCAGACTCACTGACACACATCCATGCTCCCTGACAGCTTCCCAAAAGGAATGCTCCATCTCTGGCAGCAGCACATCTCTGTGCAGGTAACAGCTAATTACTACAGTATTAACTCCTGAGACTAATAATCCTCACAAACTCCATTTGCCTCCACTCCAGGAGAAATTCATTTGGCTGGCCTTTTCCTAGCAAATATTTAGCATCCCGTGTGCACATATTTAGAAAGAATTCCTCCCAAATCACTCAACTGAAAGTGATTTCCCCCAGGAGGGCTGAGAGAACAAACACGTGCCAGCTGTGAGCAGCACTGTTCACTGCACTCCTGGAAGGCACTCCGAGCTCCAAGAGGCAGAGGAATCGAGCTGGGACACAAATACCCACCCACATTAAATTAATTTTCACTCTGTTTTCCTATCAGGTGCACTGCTGCAAAAACAGAAGGGATGAGGTTCTGTGGAGGTGGTTTACAAGGTGAGAGAGGATGGCAGAACGAGGTAAAGAGAAGTGCTAAATACCAATTTTGTTGTTTAATGTTCATCTTTGCTCCGTTTCAAAACTTTTCCATAGCAGTGGCTTTGTAGGAGAATTTCTGGTTATGGCTGTGAAAATATTCCTGCTATTTTTTTATATCCAGTTTGTGAGAGTTTAGCTGGTCTCAGGCAACATTGGCTGCAATCTTTTCATCTCAACAGATTTACTGTGGGAAAGCTATTGGCCCAAAACCAATTTCCATGTTTCAGTAATATTACATCAATTTAAATGAAAAAAAAAAACCACTGGATCTTTTGGGAATTTGTACTTCTGGATTTTTTCTTTTTATTTTATCTTGGAATGCTGAGAGTTCACTGATATTATGTCCACTTTTCTATTTTCACCAGGACATAATGTGAAATCAATCACAAATAAAATTTTTGTTGAAGATGATGATTTGGGACAAATCATGAGGTTGGATTAAAATATTGGTTTATTCAAAAACCAATTTGATTTGGTAAATCAAAATTACAATGAAACAAATTCAGAATTGGAGACAGCATGTGTTAATTTAGAAACAGTAAGAAAACCTTGTTTAAAAAAAAATTGAAACTCCAAAATGCCTAATTTACCATAAGAATTTCAGAAATCATTTCACAGGAATACAGGAGAAAATAATGAAATGTCAACAGTCCCTATGAAAACGACATATTGAAGTCATCCATCTCTCCCTTAATGCATGATAACAAGGGAGGAAAGATGCACGTTAGGGCACTGGCCTGGAATATAGAACATTTCTATTCAAATTCCCAGATGGACAGAGATTTCTGCTTAGACTCTGGGCTTTTCTGTGTCTCAGTCACCCCAGTGGTGAAATGCAGCAAGAAAACACCCATCTATTCCCTGACACAGTTACTATGATAATAAGGTGGCATATAAATTCCTTGGATTTAAGCCAGCTCCTTCTAGCCACTCTCACCTGCTCCCAACAGCAAAATGTTTACTGGTGATAATTACAAACTGAGATTCCCAAAGCTGCCTGGGGGTTTGGATGCCCAGGGGAGCTGGCAGCTCTGGGTTTTACTGATCCTCTGATTGATTTCTCCCACCACCCCAACAACACTGCAGGTGCAGGCATGCAGAACAGCAGGAATATTTTCAGTGATAACATCTTCATGTCAGCAAGGCAGGGAGTCCCATTGGGCCAGAGGTTTTACAAGCAGCAGTAAATAAGAACATCCTGTCCAAAACAAACACACTGCGGTTCTGGTACACACCTTTGAGTAGGGACAATTCCCCAGCACCACTGTGCAGAAAATCTAACATTTGAAAGCACTTCAAGAGTCACACAAATCCAAGAGCCTGTTCACAGGACCTTCCTCTGCACCTATGAAAGTAACTTCTTCCTGCTCCCTTCCAAAAATCCAATCTCAACCAAAATCCTCTATGCAGAAATATCCCTTTCTAGGTTATCACCTTCCTAGAGCAGCATCTTCTCCTCCCCAACAACAGAATTGTTGATGTTGCTTTTGTGGCTGGTAAATAAATCAGCTGCTGTCAGGTCAGATAAGATTTTCTATCAGGTGGAGGTACAGAGTTTCCTAGTGAGGAGCAGCAGTGTGGGAGAGGAAAGGACTCACAGCACTCTTATTTGCTGTGCTTCTGTTGTATTTGCTATATTTCTACTGAATTTCCTAGAATAAAGGCTTCCCTTAGAAATGAGGGAAAGATGCCCAGTGGTCAGGTGGAGAAAGCACTGTCGTGCCTTGGTTTTATTCTGACCCTTTAGACCTCCTTCCCTAAACTCAGAGGCTACAAACAGGGCAGAATTCCTGCCAGCAGCACAGGAGGGAGGTGCTGAGGGGGACCAGCAGCACAATCCCAGCTGGGACAGAGATGCTGCACACACCAAGTACCTCAGCTGCCCCTCACACCCTTTCCCTCAAGGCCCTTCCCCATCCAAATGTGCCCAAGGCACACACAGAACACAGGCAGAGAGAGCTCCTCTGAAATCCATGGCATGAGCTCAGTGAGAGACACCAACCAGACCTCCTGAGTGCTGATGGAAGCAGCAGAAGTTCCCTAATTTTATTTTTTTTAACCCAGCAAATATTTATTCTGTATTTCCTTTCACACAGGAGCACTGAATAAACCTGATTTTCAATGTACAGCAGAAACGGCCTCAGCCCTGCTACAAGGAGATGAAATGGCTTTGTTGTTGTACCCAGGATTCCTTTGTTCCAGTAAGGAAGGAACAGCAAGCTTAGTTAAATGCATTAGTAATCACAAGGTAGTTAAATATCAATTGGTCATTAAAATACAGAATGCAACAGAAGCCTAAATAATTACTGAATTATAAACATAAATATATGCCTCAAAATAGGTGAAGTATTTACTGTTAAAAGGTGGCAATTTTCTTCTGGGAAATTGCCCCTGCTTCATGTTTTTCTGGGTTTTTTCTTTTCATTAGGATTTCTATAGACTTTGGCCAAAACAATTTTCAAAGTTCTGGTCTTGAATTACTATGGCTATTATGCTGTGTTTCATACATCTTATTTCTGAAAAAAAAATCCTGGTTAAAACAGCATTTGTTTTGCTCAAAATTTTGCAGAATATTTCCCCAGAATCAAATTCTGACAATCCATATAGTTTTTAAATCCCAAGAAAAAATCCCCAAACGACTAACCAGCAAAATATTTTGGCGCTTTAGGTGATTTTTAGAACAAAGGAAAAAAGAAAAGTTACTGGCCTGGTACTGACCTCTTCTAGCTCTCTGCAAGCAAGCACACCGTGGGAAATGCCAGCACACACATTGTCCCAAAATGCCCCTTTATCCATGAGCCCAGCTTGGCAGAGGACACTTTCCTACAAGAAGAGGTTTTGTCTGGTCTGGTGTGCCCAGGTGACCCCAGAGAGAGCTCTCCATCCTTGGGGGGCTTTGAACAAGATGGATTTGGAGCAGTGGTTTAACAGCACCAGTCTGTGCAGAAATCCCATTCATCCCCTCTCATTTTTGTGCTTTAAATTATTTATTATCTCTTACTGCCTTTTGGTGAATTTGTCATTTGTGAGGATTTATTCCCATTTTAAATAACAACCTATCAGAAGGGGTTAATAAGGCAAAAGGATACTTAAAAGGCTTGATAAAAGCTGCACAACATGTCTTGATTTCTGATCCACTATCAGCTGATCTAACCACTCATGTTCACTGCCTCTGAAATACCAAACAAACCATGAAATTAAAAATCTCCTGTGCCCTACCTTTTGTACACTGAAGAAATCAAAGGATCCCAACAGGGGCTTAATTCCTTACTGATAAAGGAAAATTGCTTTTATTCAAAAATTCTTTTTGAAGGGAAAAAATCCTGTATTTGGTATGAGAAATTAAAAAAAAAAAGGATGGCATAGATGTTGTGATTTAGCTAAAAATATACTGGCTCATAAAAGGTACAAGCTTGGCACTGCTCCCTCAAAAGTTAAATATTTTTGTCCCAGGGAGAAAAAAAAACTAAGATCTAAGAACATTTTGATCCCAAGGTTAGTTCTAAAGTAGTTTGAAATTTAAGCCATATAATGGCAATAAATTTCCAAGGTTGTAAAGCATCTAAAATGGAAACTTGAAATATTATTAAATTTCCCATCACCTGGGTAGTCCAGCCTCTTTTTGACATTGTGGCTTCTCCACTTCCATCAGACTGCCCAGTTCTGTGCAGCCAAACCTGGCTGAATGTAGGGCTGACCTTTACTGAGCTGCACTGAACTTGGGCAGGATGCTCAGGTAAACAAAAATAGCCCTTTTTACACAGAAATCTCCTCACTGGTATCCTCTTGAACCAAAGAAAATGGAAATTTTTATTTTAAAAAAAAAGTAACAAGGTAAATAATCTGAATCCTTTGTGTCAGGTGGCAGCAAATGCAGATCTCCAGCATCCATCTCCTGATGCCCAAATGAAATCAGCTCCCAGCTGCAGAAACACCAGGTCAAGCTGATTTCATGGGGAGGGAAAGGGAACACCACTAAGCTGAGAAAACTCAGGCAAGGAGCTCAGAGGCTGGCAGTACAATAAGTAAGAATAAGGAGAGCAGAATGGTGAAAATGATGTTTCACAGGTGCCAGGGAAGGAGAATTACCTTGCCCTGAGACAGCCCCTCCACAGCCCTGCTTTATGTGTGCCTGTGGGGTTTAGTATGAACATTCAGCTGCCCTAAGAGCAGCTTTGGGATCTCCTAAGAAAGTTTCATGGCACCAAAGGTCATTGAAAGAACTACTCAGCACTTCCACACTCCTGAAGATAGCACAGCAAAACGCCCAGTTGAACTCTAGACAAGGGAAGAAAACTTACTACAAAATTTAGTGTATTTTTTGATCATCATGGATATATAAATACTATGCAGATTTGTATGAAGACATTAGCAATGTCTTTCCCAGTTATAATTCCTCCATCCAGGCTCAGGAGATCTGCCATGCTGTCCATTTGACAAGTCTGCAGCTTGCTTGTACACCAAGGTGTGTTTGTGATGTGCTTATGATTGGAAAGCAAAACCATAAATCCCCTGAGCTGACCAACTCAGCTGAACCCCAAAGCAAGACAAAATTCAGTCTCTCCACAGAGCCCCACAAAGCTAAGGGCAGTATTTACATGCATAAAAAGAATTAATACTGAAACAAACAAAGAAGTCTGGTTCAGCTATGTAGTGTTGAAATATTAATATTGTTGGGAGAGAGAGTACATAACCTATTATTTTGCGAAGTGTGGCTGGATATAGTGAAGGCAAACATTGAATAAGAAACGAGAAAATCCAGTTCTTTAACTGGATTTTCTGATGCCTGTAGCCAGACACACAGAGAGTTTATTCCATTCTGCTTCTATAGCTGGAACGGATTTGGTATTAAAACTGCCTAACAGGTTTTTTAAGTATAGGGAAAATGTATTTTAAAGTTAGATAATTTCATTTCCAAGGATGAAGGCACATCTACTGGGCTGAGAGCTAGGTGACATCAATGGGAAAAGATTTGACTGTAGGATCTACAGAGAGTAAATTGTGGCATAATTATTCTGAATTAACTTACAACATAATGTCAAGAGAGTTTGGATAGAGACCCTCAAACTAAACTGGTATCAAACAGAGTAGCTCCACATCACTGCCATCACAGACACTCTTTTCCATGTTCATATTCCTGCCTCTACTCCTTGCACATAAAACTTTGCATAAAGAGGTCTCTGCAGAGTATCCAAGATATAAGGCATATTTGTCCTTCCATCCTCTGGTTTTTGATAACTGCATTCCTTTAGAGGAAAGGAAATATCACCTGCAGAAGAAGGAAAAGTAGAAATCTCATTATGCAATCAGTGAAAAAAGTCTCGGTCAATGCAGCAGAGCCCTAACAATTGCATGGAGTTAAATACTGCTCAGCATCTCAGCAAGTGCAAGCACTAAATTCATTGGATGAGCCCTTTAATTTAAAAGGAATTAATGAAAGACAAGAATTAACACAACAGTTAGGCATGGTTTAGCGGATTATCACTGATTTGAGCCACGTCCTGTAGGCAGGTGCTGAACCCCACAAACATCAGACAATAACAGCAACGTTTTCTTTCATGCCCTGTGCTGCAGGCAAAGCGCTGGGATTCAATTCCCCCTTCCACCTAAGGGTATTTGAATTTACATTTCTAGAGACCTCTCAAGCCACCAAATAAGCCACAACTCCCCAGGGCTCTTGCCCAGCAGATGTGGTATTTTGGCTGCTCAGAACGTGCAGGGCTGCTCCGCACTGGGGTGAAGAGATGCTCTTTCCCTTGCCGAATATCGAATTACACACAAAGCACAACCACTGAAGCAGGAGTTCTGCCTTCATTCACACGCACAAACCCCTGCCTGCAACTTCATTGCCAGGGAAATGTTCTGTGAAACAATTAAAGCAGGTTTGAACCCAGTCACACAGAGGAAAGGATTAAACTTAAGTCACTCAAAACATTGGGAGGAGGGCCATAAGGAAAAACTGCTTTTTAAAGTTATTTCCTACTACCATGAACACAAATCCTCAAGTAATTACATAATGATCAAAGGTGCATTTCATTCTTTGCCCTTTTCTTACAAGGACAGTGAATAAAAGAGGATTTTTGTCAAAAGTGGAATTTTGTAGATTTCCATAAGCCTGAGGAATACATAGCTCTTTGACCACAAGGATTTGCCATTTGCTACTACAGAACAGCTGAAAGCTAGCTATGTCTATATTCATTCTATATCACTTCCATGCACTTTATTTTCATTGTTTGCTGCTGGTCAGACACAATCCCCTGCATGCTGGACCTGCAGACTGGCTCTCTGTGACCATGTGTGAGTTTGCAGCTCAGCAGCAAACAGGACAGGCTGGGAATCCCGGGGAACCCAGATTCACTCCAGCTGGGAGTGGATTCCAGCCCACGATCCTGCCACACGGTGGCTGGGTCCTTTCTGCCGCTCACAGAGCCCACAGAGGAATCTGAGCCAGTTTTAAGTCTCAGTAAGCAACACAAAATGGCCATACGTGATTTTGAGGGGTACAAAGAGCATCTGTGGCCGCTGCTGTTTGAATGCAGGACACCTGCATCCCTCATTTTCACCGTGACAGAGAGGTAAATGGAGTTCCTCCCTCCCTCGCATGGGGAAATATAAAGCAGAAAATTACAGTTATTACAACTGCCTCTTGTTTGAAACAAAGTTCAAAGGCTTGTCTTCTTTAATCAATCTTCCAGCAGAATAATAGGGCTGCAAATTTCACTGTCATGGAACTAAAGCACTTGGGCTGAATCAGTTTTTCCCCTTTGTTCCCCCTTCTCCAAGCAGAGCAGGAATGCAGGAGCTCAGATGAGGAGGGGAACTGAGAAGCCACAAAAGGCAAGAAGGTAATAAAACATCTTGGCTCCAAGACCATGTGCTGGCAAAGCACTTTGGGCAGTCAGATACAATGAATATTCAGCAATCTCTGGCTATTGTGGTATAGCAAAGTGCCTCTGTCAGGGGAGCCATTTCTGTGGCTGAGGTGAGAAAATAATAGATGTCCACTTGGCAGAGGAAGCCACAGACACGTCAGCTCAGAGCCCACAGATCTCCCTGGGTAGGTCCAGCTGCAGATTATTAATAAGTCCATTAATGAGCCTGTTTCCACTGCAACAGAATGGAGAGGGAGCTTTTAGCAAGTGTGTTGCAAGTAGCCCATAGAATTAAATTTCCAAGGAAAAAAAAAAAAAANAAAGGAAAGGAACGTTCATTAAAATCAGAGTAAGAGGAGAGACTCACCCAAATATATTGTGCTATGGAACAGCATCCACAAGCATACACAGAAATGCCTTTCCCACCCCCTCCCCAAAACACAGTCACAGATACCAAAGAGCTCACAAATGCACAAACAAAAAGATGGATTCAGAAGCATTGCTGGAATTAAGGCATCTAAAATGTGTGATTTCTTTCACCATCTTCACAATAGTCCAGACATAATTTAGTCTGGATTTCTTCCAGTTCAGATTCACTAATGATACCATGGACTTTAGTGAGCCCTCAAACACCAAGAATAATGGACAGCACAAGACCAAGTCAAAAGGAACAGCTTGGAAACTGTCAAATGTAAGGGCATACTTTAACAAGCTTGGTCGTTTGCTGAAGTTTAAAAAATGCACACAAATGTAATAAAACACCAGCGAAAACCTTCTCTACAAACCTCTACAAACATTAAGAACCAAATCTATTCTTTTGGTTGTCATGATTTAATCCTCCACACTCATTTTATCCTTATTTTTATTAGGTACACAAGTGCCACTCCCCACCCAAAAAAATGTACTTATGTAGCTGTGAATGCCCCAAAGCACTGGGTGATGGCTCATATGTGAATGGAGACTGAAGAGGATTTGTTTATCTGTCTCTGATGGGCTGCAGTAGGAACTTGATAAGAAAATTCCAACTGACACAGCATTTGGCAGAAATTTCTAGCTCAGGTTCCTGTCTCTAGCAGCCAAAGCAGACAAGATATAGCTAATTCTACAGAAAATCAAAATGTTTAGAACTCAGCCACCATCTCCTCCTCTACACAATCACATCACCAGTGCACATTTGCTGTGTTCCCCCTCTGTACCTCATTCCTTTGCATGGTGACCCCATGGCAGCCTTGCCCGTGCCACTGCAGGGCTCCTGGTGTTGGATCACCCTCTCTCATTTCTGGATTCCTGTCCTGAGCTACAAAACCTGTGTTTTCCAGAGGGTGACAAGCCCATTTGCTGTGTGACATATCCTCTCTGGATGCTTGGCCCAGTAGGTGCAAGAGCAAAAATGAAAGTTGTCTGATAACATTCATCTCTGCTGAAGTTCAGCACCCAATTTCTCTGCTAGTTTGTGAAACCATCTCATAACATGAGATTTTTAGCCTTGCTTGTTTTGCACTGAGTTTTCTTCTTGTTCTTCCTTTCTTTCTGTATAAATCAGCTCTTAACCCTGTTTTCCCTGAAGGAAATATAAGAAAGCACCGAGTCATGCTCTGCTTTCCTAGAGAAAGACATTTGATGCATTATTCTCCTGTCAGTTTTCAAGCTTTGCACAGGAACTGGACCAACATAAACGATTCTTTCATCAGCTCAGGTACATCCCCAGAGGCTGGGCTATTTGTAGAGTTAAAGATAGCTGTTATCAATAAGAAACTTGTCTCCCTTCCCCCTCACTGTACTCTCAGAGCATATCTGGAAACAGCTCAGTGCTGCAGAGAGACATGACTTCAGAGAGTAAAGTCATTAGAAGTAAAAGGAGTTTTGTGTTAAGTCAAGGCTGGAGAGGAGGGAGAGGGTGGAGGCAGCTGTGGGATTCTCCTGGGACCACAGAGAGGGACATCTGAGCCAGGGCTGCAGCCAGCCCTGCAGCTGTGCCTCTGCAGAGTGCCAGGTGAGCTCCACAGAGCAGCTCCGGGCACGGACACATCTCCGAACACAAAGATGTGTCCCCACACACAGAGCGGCTCCCATCGAGTCCTTTCAGCGTTAAGTGGCTGAGAGGTGAGACAGAAAGCTTTGGTTTGCTTTTACATTTGCTGAGCTATGAGACATGCTGAGAAAGGAGGTCTGAACTGCCAGCCAAGGTGCTGGACTGCACCAGAGTTCAACCATGCACTGCGGAAGGGTGCCCATCTCTCCAACCTGGAAGTACCAGAGATGTGCTAAGAATGGCATTGTCTCTGCCCCAGCACCACAGAGACTGTCCCACAGAAGTGTCCTTGGGCAGGACAAGCTCCATCAGTGACAAGTGCCACACTGCAGGTACAGCCCTTCCTGTCCTACGCACCAGAGGATTAAAAACTGAAGGCGACGAAGTGAGTTTCAAGCATGTGCAAGGGAACTCTGTGAGGAGCCTGGGACACCTCTTTGTGCTGCCTGAGAAGCCTTTTGTTACCATTACCTGTACTTGTAGCACCATGAGAACTCAGATAACGCCTGCATGACTTTGTCACACAGTCCCACCTGCCACAAGGCTTGTGGCCACTTAGGAAGGGACCCTACACACAGAGCAGGCTGGCACAGAGCAGCCCTGGGAATGCAGCAGCCAAACTGCTGCAGAGTGTCTGACAGCTCCAAAGATCCAAGCAAGTTAATTTAAAGCTGACTGTGCTGCAGCAGGGACACACCCAGAGAAACAGCACCACTCAGGAGGACAGGGAAAGGTGAAGGAGCTGTGGCATCTCTGTGAAGGGCTGAGCATCAAATGCAGAATTCACACACTCAAATACTTGAAAAGAGGGGAAAAAAAGTATGAGACTATATGTTGTTGGTTTTTCTGCAGGCTACACATGAACTGCCTGTTCCATCAAATGGTGGAGGCTCAAACATAACCTCTCCTTTCTGCAGATGGAGGAGGAAGAAGGAGCAAGGAGAGGCGTGTGTGGCAGAGTCAGGTCTGAACATGTGCAACTGGGACAGAGACAGAAAGTCAACAGGAGAAACCAGGGGTGGCAGAGTGCCAGAGGCAGCACCAAATCTCTGGGGGGATCTTTTGTGGTGGACAGAAAGAGAACATGCCAGTGAGAAGCTGTCAGATCAACAGCCCACACCCCTGGTTTAGAGTTTTGAGGGATATTATACACTGCCAAGCCACACCAAGAGGAGATATTCAACAGGATAATAGACTCAGACAAGAGCTCTCTTGACTCACTCACTCTCAGAGGAGACTGTTCCTTGTGAAATCAAGCACTTGGATGGTGAAGGACAAAACACAGAGCAGACAGCACCACAAATGCTGTTTGTACTCAGAGGCTGTCAGGCATGGTGGAACAAGCATGCCTTCAAACTGGAGAGTTCAACAGTGCCATGGGGAATTCCACCAAACCTGCCTTCCATATCCAACCCCTGTTCCTCTCTGAAACCCCTCAGAGCCACAAGCTCAGGAGGAGACTGCAGTGAGGAACATTTCTGTAAAAGACTCACTTCGTACCAGTCCTGCTGAGGCCATATCTACAGAAGCTTCAATTCACAGTGAAGGTTCACCTGACAGAGCAACTTCTTCCAAATTCACTTCCATGGGGCAGTGGATGAGAGCCAGGAAGACAACCTCACTAGGAGGAGCAGTAAGGTTTATGAGCTGTTTATTTCCCTGTTACACACACTGCCTGAAGTTAAAGCAGTGGTTTGGTCAGTCACTTTGAAGCTGTGGCTCTCTCTTCAGCAGAAATTTGCTGCAGGCCCATGAGGCTCCTCTGAGGGATGTGAGTGATGGAGGGGACACTGAGGGTGCTGCTGTGAGGCCCTGTGGAAGGAATTCAGCTGTGACAGCAACAGGAGCTGTACAAATGGAATACACAGAGCCAATTGAGTCATCTTATGGATATTTCTGTAGTCCATGAAGGACCACAAAGCTCTAGTGATGGTGTCAAATGAGGTCACAGTGCCAGAGACAGCAGCACGAGAACTTTGGTGTTTTCCAGCCATCAGTGATTGAATGAGTGTCTGGCACTTCTCAGGAAGCTGAGCTTTAATGGGTCAGGAGAGAACTCTCCATCCTGCTGAGCAGAGACATTCCCTTCCTGCTATGCAGGTCAGTGTGACAGCAAGTGAGAAGTTATCCCTATCCCCTCCAAACAGCCATCAGGGCAAGCTGATCTTGTGGGTGGCATTCCTGCCTGGGGCAGGGGGTTGGAACTGGGTGATCCTTCAGGTCCCTGCCAGCCCAAACCATTCTGTGAAATCCCTGGGCAGCCAAGCACTGAGCAGAGCAGAAGAAGCTGAGCAGGAGTATTACATTTACCACTTCAGCAGTGTGCAAAGGGAAATTGTTCACCATCTCTCACAGCACTCCAAGTGACATCAAATGGACCAGCAAGTGGCAGGTCCAAAGCAGACCAGAAGAGAAGCTTCTCACAGCACTTTGCTAAGCTATGGAACTGCTTGGCACAGGAGGCTCAGGATGCCAAACACCAGGATTCAGAAAGCAGTTGGAGAAGTTCAGGGGAGACAACATCCATCAAGACAAAGATATTAAGTGTGGTTTAAGCAGCTGCTGAGTTGCAAACTGCTGGAAAAAAAAAATTGTTCTTCCAACTCTCCCACAAGCCTCCACTTCTGGTACTTTTGGAGGCCAGCATTTCATAGCTGGACCTTTTTCTGGCTCAGAACAGCTACTGTAGGATCAGCCAAGGAACAGAAAGCACCAGAGCTCTGCAGGGGGTTCAAAACAACCTCAGAGCAGCTGGGAGACAGAGCTGGCAGAGCTTTCAAACTGCCCTGCCCATGACTGCTGTGGGACCAGGGAGATCTGAATTGTTGGAAGTAAAACTGGACGAGGTGGTTAGAAACCTCCACCACCTCACCAAACTCACACAAGGACAGTGTGAGTTAGATTTGCAAGATGTCTTCATCCTGCAAATGTACAACTTGCACACTGAGGGAGGCATAGGAGTAGGGGAACAACCAGATTAAGTTTTTATTATATTTGTTTTAAATACATTTTAGGCATACACTGCTAAACTCAAGAAGACTTAAACTAAAGTAAGACGATTATACTCCGATCAATAACTTATATTAAAAAAAAAAAAAAAAGGTCAGTTTTAAAGCCAGCTGTGGGTCCCCACAGAGATGCTTACATTTTTTTTTTGATGAAAGCATTTTGAGTTTGTGCTGTTTTGAAAGTCCAGGCTAAACCCTGGCATGGAAAAGCCTCAGATTTCTCTGATGTTTCCTCTCTGCTCAGGGAGTTTGGAATTGCCAGCCCCTGCAAACACACTGCTCAGACTGGAGCTGACCACCTGCAGCTCAGGCACACATCTCCTGCCACTTGAAAGAAGCACACCAAAAAGCCTCTTTCAAAGAAACCCCTCGGGCTGCAGTGTTTGAAGAGGCAGAGACAAAAGCTTTTGCAACTACTGCCTGCAGAGCCTCTCCTGGGCAGCGACTAAGCCGCAGATTTCCCTGGGGAACCCATTTTTTCTCCCTTCTGCACCAATTTCCGCAAAGGACAACTTTGCTGGCAGCTCTCCTCAGCTGGGGCAGAAGAACTCCTGTTCCCTGCTATGGGGGGCTCTGCCCCTCTCTTTGCTGCCCCACACCAGGGCAGTTACTGCAGGGCACTGAGAACTCAAATCCAGCACAGGAAATCCTCCCTGGAAAGTCTGGTGGTACCCAAAGCAGCTGTGCCTGGGGCTGGGGTCACTTCCACTCTTTTCCACTGAGGATGCCCGGCTCTGACCTCTGCCAGCCTGTGGATGGTGCCCAGAGCTGCTGGGTCCACACGGCCCAGGAAAGCCAGAAATCCACCTCCTCAGGTGCAACCGAAATGTCAGCATACAAATGTGTCCAGGCATCCCACCTTTGTCACACCCAAATCCCCTTAAACATCTCCCTCACAGCGTTTCTGGTCACAGACAGCCTGCAAGCACAGCACAGGCTCTTTATATATATATATATTTATATCTTTATAAATAGCATTGTGATCTTATTCTCTGCCTGGTGTAAATGTCACATCTCGACTTGAGTAATTACAAATAATTGGCTTTGAACAGGCCACGTTTCCCCTCTCAGCCCCTGCTTGTACCACACTCCGTCCTGTTTGGGCCCTAATTACGGAGAATAATAAGTCCAGCTAGACTCTGCTTTTCTGAAGAGCAATTTGGTCTGACTTGTCCCAGCACTAATGAGTTTGTTAATAGAGGGATTTTCTCTCTCCCTCCCCTCTTCTAATCTGTTTCCTTAAATAGCCCCACGCAGCCTGGCAGCAATCCCCTGCCACAGCAGGTGATGCCCCTCCCTGACCCACATCCTCCTCTCCTCCGGGGCAAAGAGGAGCTGAGTATTGCACCTCACAACCTTTTCCTCCTTTCAAAGGAAGTACAAAGCAAGCACGATTAATAACTGTTTGTTAACGAGCACCAGGAGATCACCCATTTCACCAGCGTGCAGAAATGCTGGGCTACTCCAGCCTGCCTGGTCAGAACCAGCACTGAGTGTTGGAGAATAGGTTTAGCTGCTGGCCCAATTGGGGAAAAAAAAAAAATCTGATCAAAATGTCACTTTTTTTTTTTCTTTTTTTTTCTTTTGTTCACCAGAACAACACTTTAAAGCATGTCATTTATCTGCCCAAGTGAAACCTTTCAAGCACCCTACAGGAAATATGTTCTGCCTCAGTCTCCCCTGAGAGAAGCAAAGGACAGGAAGGGGTAGATGTTCTCAAAAGATCAACATCTTCTGTCTGTTCCTTGTTCAATAAAAGCCCTGCCAGAAAAGGGAAATGCAGATTGACTTTCCCCTCTATCTGGAGGAAAGAAGAGTTGCATCTTCACTCCTAAGCAAACATTCCCTAACAATAAGGACTTTGTCAGTGACTTTTTGAAAAATCTCACCCCCAGTTTTTGTCCCCAGCAAATTTGAACAGCATTTGCAGGGATAGATGTCAAACTTCAGTTAATATTAATCCAAACCTTAGAAGAATCCCATTTCATGGTACTGAAGGGAAATTACTACATGGGTGGCTTTGCCTGCACCATCCCTGCAAAGTGAATACCAGACCCTGGAATTCCAAAACCCATTTTTCTATTAAAAAAAAAGTATTGTGTATTTTTCATCTTACAGTTGGAAGCCTTGTCAGAAACAATCCCCTAAGTTCAACCCAGATTCATAGACAGTTCCAGCTCCCCTTAACTCAGAACATTCCTGGAGTATTTTCATGCCTGTTCTGGATCTGGAGACATTTCATAGGTCTGTAGGTATTTCTGTTCTTGGATCATTTTCAGTCTGAACCTAACCTAAAGCAGCAAGTCTGAGACAGGGAGAGAAGGTTCTTGATTTGATGTGTGGGGTACAGAGAGGTACCAGTGATTCTGAAGATTCCAGTTCTGACTTCAAGCTCTGCATTTTTTTTCCCCTAAGTCCCTCATTTGACAAAACTATTTTCTCATATCTCTCTACAGCCCATTTATTATCCTCTCTATTAATAAACTCTCCTTCCCTGATGAATCACTGCAATTTATCATTAAATTAGGGGGTGAAATGGGTCTTTTTTCTTTAAACAAGGAGATTAACTACTATCAACAGGCTATTCCTCCATTATAAAACTCCATCTTTGTCACCAAATGCAGGAGTATCTTTGTTTGAAGCAGCCCTAAAGGTGATGCAAGGAGGGAGGTTCAATCAGAGAGGTGACATCCTGCAATATAAATATATGGATCAACCTAAAAATGACTGTGGAAGACAATACATGATATTATGACCATGATTCACTCCAGAGTCTTCTAATAATACAACTATGAAAAAAAAAAAAAAAAAAAGGTTTAACTTGTAGGTAGATGATACTGCCAGGAACTGATATGACAAAGCACAGTCTAGACAACAAAACCCCTCTGTGCATGCATAGCCCAGGGATTAATCACACCCAAAAAGGTCACTCAGGAGAAGAATTCAGCTAAATATGAAGCAACCTTCTGCTGGGAACCCCTGCCTGCCTCTCCCATCCTCTTTGTGTCACACAGGTCCCGGGAGCTGTCCCTCACCAAACTGCTGAAGCTCAGCAGCATCACAAACCCAGGACGAGCAGGACTGAGCCTTGAGAGATTCTCTGCATCATTTCACCCTCTGGACACATCTGTCTGTGAGATTAAAGCTCTGTTTACTGGCATGGCTTGGGTATCACAGCTGTATGAGGGGAGTGGCAAAGCCTCTGTGTTTTCTGAGGTCTCTCTCTGTCCCATAAGTGGTGCCAGCAAGGGCAGACCAGGATGTGAGAG
Source organism: Dicaeum eximium (assembly GCA_013396995.1). Classification (NCBI taxonomy): domain Eukaryota; kingdom Metazoa; phylum Chordata; class Aves; order Passeriformes; family Dicaeidae; genus Dicaeum; species Dicaeum eximium. The sequence continues at coordinate 745,821 of VWZP01009193.1, forward strand.
GGATGGAGGCCCAGCACATCCCCTGCTCCTCTCCAGGAAACCACTTCACTGTAAGAGCTGCCCTTGGCTGGTGGCTTTTGCTACAAAAGTCAGCCTTGGGAAGGTGTAACAAAAATCAGTCAGCACTAGGCACCACAGGAAACAAAAAAATCCAGTATTATTCCCTAAGAACCCCCAGATCCAACCCCTTTATGCACCTAGTAATTTGATTTCTATCTCCAGAACTACAGAAGTTATTTTCTTTTATCCTTAGATGCTAAGGAGATAATCTGTCTTCTCCCCCCACAGGTCTGGCAGCACAGAGAGAAGATGGAATTAGGATTTTATGCCATTGTCACCATTTGTCTGTGATGAAGTTTCTCCTGTAAGGAACAAGGCCTTATCAAGGCAGAGACAGCCCTGCCAAGCACCCTTCCTCTGTGTCAGTGTGCTCCTCTCTCCAGATGTGATCTCTTCTGGAACAGCACACTCTGGCTGGGCTATTCACAGGCCCCTGTCAGCCTTCTGCATTGAAGGAATCTATTAATTCCAAGTAAGGGCTCATTCTCAAAAGAGCTGCTGATGAAATGGAACTGATAAAATGGAGATAATTTAAAGGTCAGATGAAATCCAGCTCATGTTCATCCTGCTTGTAATGGAAGATCACCAAGATGTTTCATCAGCAAAGGGGCATTTATATGTATTTTTATTTTTTAAGACACATTGCTTATTCGTAACAGAGACTCTAAACATCTGATAAGAAAACCTCCTACATTAATCTAACCAACAGCTGGCATCCTGCTGCCTGCCTGGGTGTCCCTTTCTGGAAATTAAATCTCCTATCATCTTTTTATCACACTTTGGAGGGAAGAAAAGGGAGCCAAACGCAGATGAGCAGCAGAAGCAAGAGCTGAAACTGATAGGGTTGCATTAATCCAGGAGTGCAGGACAAGTCCCTGCTGCCCTCAGAACATCCCTCCCCCTTTGCTCTCTGCCCACAATGCCCAGTTACAAATTTTGGAGGTGGACTCCTCAGAGAGGGGAAGGTGCCTTTCCCTGGCCAGGCTGTAGGTGCTGAGGTACTCTGGAGCCCAAGTGAGCAGGGGTTTCTGTGCCATGAAATCCACTCCCCACACTTTTCCTCATCTCCTACACACCCTGCCTGAACCCAGCAAGGTCCAGCATGGGGGGCACACAGAGAACAGGGTCTGCTGCAACACCTGCAGCTTCTTTGCTGGGAGCAGAATTCAATTGGCAGTGGCTACAGATAAACCTCCCTACACTGAGAGAAAAAACAGAGTTCATCTGTCTGCTCTGTTTCCTAGTGCGGCAAAAAACTCCTGCAATGGGATCTCTCCTTCCCTCCAGTCTCTTCTCTGGCTCCATCCTTCAGGTGCTCCTCCCCCAGTCCCTATAATTAATATTAAACGTTACAGTTTTGTCCTATTAACACAAATTGGCCTTTCCAGAGGCAGATTAAAGAGTTTCCGCTGGGGATTTCTTCCCTCCTTTACAATTTGCCTTCTCTGATCAGTGCTGTCTATGTCTCTCACTAGTTCCTAAGGGGAAAGGAGTGGGAGGGAAAGAGAAGACAAACATTTATTAGCAACTCCTTTGAAGAGCTGGAGATTGTGAATTAAACTGATTATTAACTCCCATCATACCAATGAGGCAAGTTCCGCTTTTCTCCCTCCTTCTGCTCCTCCTCTGGGAATGGTAATTGGTAACCACACAAGTCATGTGCACGAAGTTTCACCTAAACCATTTACAGGGCAGCATAAACCAACAGGCTCTCTCTTCATTTATTTGGGGAAAGGATTTTTTTATGGCTCAGTGATACACACAGGCACGTAAAATAGACATAGACATGTAGACTCAACGAGACATGCAAGTGTGAGGTGTTGGCACATTCCCAACTGCATGACCCTTCCAGTCTGGTGCTGGAACAGGAAAGAAACACACGTGTTGGCCCTGAGGCAGCTCTAGGTCCCTTCCCAAATGGGTCCTCAGTGATATTTTAGTCCTGAATCCTTAAGGGACACGCAGGGACAGCCCTGACTCATCAAACATGTGTCACTTTCTGTCACCATCACCAGGGCTGGCAGCAGTGCCACCCTCACTGCCCCACACACAAACCCAGCCACTACCACAGCCAGACTTGTGCAAGCCCTCACCCTGACTCCTCATCAACACAAGTCCAAGAGAGGAAGAGCTGTTCAAAATCTTTGGGCACCTACAAATTTGGTAATCTGTCAAATACACTCCACACCCACACCTCTTGTGCCTTCCCCAGAGATTCTTCCTCCTCAGAGCACCAGCTCCATGGGACAGTCTGGCCAGCTGATGGCACTGAGGGCTTTGGACATGAAGTAAAACATCTTTGGGCCTGTCAAGCCAAGAGAAAAGGAGCAGGGATGTTATCTGGCTTATTAAAACATTTCATAAGTAAATGACTGTTTCTGGGGCTGTGATGGTAAATGGATAACTGAATTTAGTCCCAACAGCACCAGGAAAGCCTGGCCAATGACAATTCACTGTGACAGCTCACCGTGCTAATTAAGAAACAGTAGCATAATGAGATGTACAATCTATTAAATAAGATGCGTGTTTACAGTGAATAAGCTATTTATAATCAAGTTGCATTTATTTAGTGCACAGCGAGCCTTTTATAAAATCTGAATTAAATGCGGAACTACCTGTAGGCGCGTGGCATTTATTTAAAATGTTTCAGGATGCAGTAGCTGTTACAGCAAAGAGAACTTAATCAGTCCCTGGAGCTTTCCCTTCCTGTGCCAGGACAAGGCAAGAGCAGCTGTATTGATTTCAGCATCCAGCACGGCCACGTGAGCCAGTTTATTGGGCCAACAAACTGTTCAGCAGACAAGGTCCCAGAGCTCCCAGGTTTTATCCTGGAGTACAGGCACACCCTCTATGGATAGCTGGTGCAATGTTAAGTGGAATTTATTAGACAATAAACACATCCCATCACCCAGTGTCAGGAGCAGAGGCTGTGTCAGACTGCCCAAAGTCCACTGTAACACCCCGCTCCATTTAGAACTTTGTCCACCTTCTGTCATTGCAGTTCCATACTGGATTCCTCCTCAGCCTTCCAAAATAGTGCTGACTTTTTGAGGAAAGGATGGTGCCTCACCAATGTTAAAAAAGCATCAATTCACAGACTTTAGAAAAGGAGTATTTTCCTCTAGAAAAGTCCAGGAACCACGAAGTTTTTCTAAAGAGATGGTTGTCACTTTTATGTGGGAGAAAGAGACTCTGGAAGTTCTCTAATATTCCTGGGAATAAATCTGAATGTCCTCAAGGCAGGACATGTGGCACAACTCAGATTTGAAGGTACTTTCCCAATGAGTCTCCAGAGAACGGCTTGGAGGTACAAAAACGTGTGTGTGTGTGTGTGTGTGTGCATATATATATATATGCAAATGTAGTTTTATATATATATGTTATAATATTTTGGTGATTCCTTCACAGACAATTCAGCCACCTCTCAAAAACCCAGAGAAGTACATCAGAATAGCCCATGCCTATGCAATAAAGCTCTCCAAAATTTATTTCAATAACCAAGCTCTGGCTCTTTGACAGAGTTTTGCCAGTCAAAATACTATGAGTACAAAGAGTCCAATATCAGAAATATCTTCAGTGCTTTTGTCCACACAGGAGTCAGGTGATTGTCTCCAAAGTTCTGCCTAATACTGAATTAAACTGCTTCAAACCAAGGCTACTCCCTCCTTTTCTCTCTCTATCACAGCCCACAATATCAAACAAAATTCCCTACCAGTTGAAGGGACTGCTTTTCCCATGGAAAAGTCATCTGGGAGGAGAAGGGAAGATTTATTTCCATGAGGAGAAGCTTCTCCTAGACCATGAAGACGTGACATGAAGAGTTAAAAAGCTGAGTTATATTTACACTTCCACGTGCAAGCAGAAATGTGCAGGGACGGGTTTTGGTGTCTGCTGCATTCAGCCAGCCAGCCAAAGGAGAACATGGCATCACAAGCTCCTCCAGCTCCCTTTGAAAGCTGCCCATTGCTTTGATTTACTGCTTTTTGTTTCCAGACAGCAGCTTCATAGACTCGGTAATCAGGCAGCAAATGCAAAGTGGGGCCAGTCTGGTCATAGGCAGGGAGATTTAATGAGAGGATTGTGATTCCCATGTCTCAGCCAAGCTGTTTCTCACCCCCGGTGTTTCCATGTCTTCCCTGAAATCTAACAAAGCCTTTTCTCTTTGCACAGACTACATAAATCACTCCTGTTCAGTTCAATTGCCTTGGCAGAGAACTATTTTCACGGGGAGGGAAAGCTATAGAAGACAAAAAGGCCAATGTGGTGCAACATTATGAACAGGCTGGAGCTTCTTTTCTCTGATTTGTCCAAAGGAAAAATTCATGGTTTCACAAATTCAAAAATTCAACACTCTGATTTTTCAAATAATTGTATTGATGTTTGGGGGGAAAAAAATCAGAGCTAGTGTATTTTTACAAAGAAAATAAATCCATTCTGTTTACACCCTGAGTTTTTTGCATTCATTCCTTCCAATAAATACAGGCCACTGATGCTTGCAGGGATTTGCAAAAGCTTTGCAACCTTGGGCTTTCCAACACACAGCGTGTAAAGGCAGCAACAGAGCAACATTGCAAAACTTGCAAGCATTAGCCCTTTGGTTTTGTGTCAGCTGAAGTGTAGACACAGCAGCTGTTTGCCTGGAGAGTCGGTAAAACACATCCTGATTTTAATATTTGGAAGAGGGAAGAGAATTTTGATTCTGGTAGGAAAACCGATCTTGCAGTTAGAGCAAAAAGAATTGGGATCTAAGATTCTCCAACATGCACCTGTAAGATTACTCACTGAGCAAGAGGAAGTTAATCATCAGGATCTGAGGAAAATCAAGGGATTCTGTTTATTAATGGTGGCAGTCATTTAGAGGAGGAGCTTCATCACGAGCATTCCCTCCCTTCACATTTGGCAGAGGATAAGTCAGTGTTGAGAGGTGCCAAATTCCCTTTGCTGAACCCAAGGAGTGCCCCACGCTGATCCCCTTCCCCGGCTGGTGAATCAGCTGTATCAGACAAAATGTTGGAATCACAGCTCACCGAACAAACTCTGCAGCCCCCCTGGGGGTGGCAGGAGGGGAATTTTGTCCAAGCCCTGGGCAACACTGAGCTGAGGGAGGCCTTGAAAAAGGCCTTGTACCTGTCACAGGGTTTAGCTCAACAAGCTGCAAAGAAATACCTAGCCCAAGGCAATAACAAGCAACTTAGCAAATGTGTTAAATTCCCTGTTATTTTTCACCCGAGGCAAGGATTTTCAGTGAGGTAAGCATCTCAACTGGCACAGCCCGGCTGAGATTTTCAAATGGCACCTTTCACCTTCCTCTAGGACTTTCAGAAACAGCTGCCAGTGGATCTAGTGCAGAGGTGTCCTTTCCAACCCAGCCCTACATCAGCACTCTGCCTGAATACAGGGGCCAAAGCAAGATCCTTTTGTGCAGACCAAACGAGTAACCCGAGCCAGTGATGCTCAGGGAAATTCCTGCAACTCCACAGGGCCACGGTTTTAACAATAACATAAAATAAAGCTGCGTAATAATAAATCCTTTGCCTAATGACCTCTCAAAATCCCTGCTTCCCCCACTAGGGATGGCAGGAATGCTTTGGGTGGCAGTGAAACAGCCAAAGCTGCCACTCCCACTGTGTGAAATAACTAACGGGGACAAATGGAGCACACTGTGATCCTGGAGGAAGAATCACATCCCACCAGAGGGAAGTCCCTACTGATAGTGACACCTCAGCACTGCTGTCAAGCCTGGAGGCACCTTAGATGGGTGAAAAACCCTTTTTTTTTTTGCTCATGCAATGTGAATCCCAGCCTGTCATCAACCCTTTGAGCAACTGAGATCCTGAACAAGAGAGGTTCCCTGCCTCCCCCTCAAAGACAAAAGGCTTCATGAAAACAGATGGAGGATCAAACCCTTTGCAATGTTTAAGAGAGGAGGGATCCTACAAGGATTCTTTCTATCCTTTAGATGTCTGACGTGGAAATATTTATATTGCCAAAAAAAAAAAATATTGCAGATTATTTCTTTCACTCCAGAAGATAAACTTTGCTGCTTGGTCCTGTGAGTGAATTGGGGCATGTAAGAGGATGCTCCTGTATCCAGGCATTTGTTTGGACACTGAGGGGCCACTTCAGCATCACTGGTTGTTTCTCACTTTCCTTTCCAAGTCTCTCATTTGCAGCCAAACCTTTCCTCTAAAGGGTTCCACTTTTGGTGTTTCCCACATGCAATCTATTGAATTCACAAGATGAGTGAAGCAATGAAAGTGTTCAATGTATTTATTTCCATTTATTTCCCTCTTTATCCTCCTATATCTTTTTGGTTTGGGGCTTTTTTTTTTTGAGAGGTGTGGGGTTTTTTAATTGAGTGACTATTGTTTTGTTTGTTTTTATTCCAAGACAACAGGAATGAAGAGGGTAATGTGAATAACTCTAGGTCTGCCCTGAATCATCCTATACCTCTGCAAAACCTGGTGCCTGCTCACAACAAAATAAATAGAGGTTTTCTTTCATTTAAAAGCAAGATAAAGGGTAGAAAAGTTCAATTTCCCACAGCACTTGAGGGCAGCTAAGGCAGGAGCAATGGGCTTCAAAACACTAAAAACTAAGAGAATATTTCCAACAACTGCAGGATGCTCCACACCCAGCAAGTTCTGACAAGACTGGCTGTAAAAGCAGCTTTGCTTCTTTTTCATTCACACAGTAATGTAACCAAAAATGTTTTATTGGTCAAGATCTTGGAAAGAAATAGTACTTCTGGATTTTCAGGAATCACCTTATAATTGTTCTGTACAGGTCAGAAACAATTAACCTAAATCCTGCAAGCTTCTAGTGGGAGTGTAATTTTATTTTAGGATTGCACTTTAATTCCAGCAGTGTGGATTTTGTAGGGCTAAGAGGTCCTTGCTGCTTTCTCACTGCAAGACACAACACAAATTGTAACCATGACAAGCCTGTGATACTCAGCAAGACTGCTCACAGCTCAAGTGTCACTGTGTGACACATGAGACATGGAAATTTATTAATAACTCAGCACTCCTAGGGGGACACAACCATCCATTCTTTTTTATTTCCTCCTCCTCAGGGATTCCTGCCTTAACCTGGACACGGGAGGACAAACACACATTCAAATCATGTTGCACTCAAGGGAGATCTTTGCTTGGCCTCCTGCAAACTTTTAGTGTGTCATGAAGTCATCCCAGCCCAGGGCTCCACTCCCCTTCCAGAGTCTGGGATCACAGCCTGGATATCACCAGGCTCATGGGGCCCACGTTTCCCATGATGAGAAATCAGTTCCTACTCGTCAATAAATAAAGTGCCCAGGAGATGGAAGGTCAAGGACAATCCATGGAACTGCACTGTCTGCAGAGGAAGTTGCAGGGCTGAACCTCAAATATAGTTAGGAATATAATTTTAAAAACATGTGGGGTAATAGGGTGTCAAACAGTGATATTTGTTCTGAATTTCAGTCAAAACTATCAATCACCTACACCACAAATCCCTCACCTCCATCCCTTGTAGCCTTCCAGTCTTTGGGCTGCTGAATTTCCCATAGACACCAGTGGTTGTTTTCCAAAGAGCCAATGCATATCAAAAGAGAATTTATCAAACTTTTCATCAGCATTCAATTCTAAAAATATTTTTAGGCTATGGATACTTCCAAAAGTTGTGGAACATGGACCTTTACATTAGTTCCAGTGAATTCTTTCATCTGTACATCTTTTAAGTAAAGAATCTTTTTCTGCACTTTATAAATTATTGCAGAAACACTTTATGGTTTTATTTTACCAGCAATTACTTTCCTTTAAAAAAAAAAAAATGACCCCAGGCTCTCAAGTTTCTAAGAAAATTGTATTTACTTGAGCCATCTTGCACAGAAATAGATTACTCGACATGAAAATTAGCTGAATAGGAAATTACTTTATAGAACCTTGTAAAATTCTATGAACTTAACTCTAATTTAAAATTTGTTTTTCATTTGTTCCGTGTCAAAAAGGCAAGTAGTGCTGCTGTAGCAATTTGAATCTCTTCCTTGGGAAGCACAGTCCAAGTTCTTGGGGCACTGTTTCCTCATTAGCCATTCTCCAAAGAACAAACTGACAATAATGGATTTAGTATTCCCAAGATAATGCTGAGTGTACTTTACTGCTGTGCTGGCCACCTCTTCACCAAAAATCTTGTCATTTATCTGGGGAAGGAAGGCAGTGCCTGGTCAGCTTGAAGGAGTTTATTACCAGGATGAATTTATTATCAGATTTTGAATTCTAAAAAGCAAGCAGAAACTAAAATGTCTCTACCTGCTATAAAATCCAGAGATGGAAAACAGATCAGGAGTGAAATCAGCTTGCAGTTGTGAATGAATCTTTAGGTTAATTCTCAGCATAGAGTGCATGATTACAGAGTGATTTCCAAGGCCTCTGGTGCTCTCCTTGTCTTTAAGCAATTCTATCAACACCAAAATGAAGCCACAGCCTACCAGGAAGAATCGTTTTCTTCACAGAGAAGAATTTCACAATCATTGTTCAAAGGGAAAGGATCAGGGAGGAGCCACATAAAGGAGCCCAGAGAAACAGATATTCCCTGGCTTTTCCCAGTCCTCCTGCACACCCTTCCCAGTAGATGTCCCCAAGTTTTAGTTCAGTGCTGAAAAACAAATTAAAACCATTATCTTTGTGGTGTCTCATATTGAAGAGAATCCATCACTCACAGCCCAGAGAGAAGATGACAAAGAATCTTCCCAGACAATTTCACCTACAAGTGAGTTTTACAAGACTCATCTACTTTGAGACTAAAAACAAGAACAAGATGAACACGCAGCAGGTAATTCTAATTTTAAGAGCCTCATTTGACATAATGATAAGTTATCTTCAACTCTGTAATTTGTACAAGTGCCACCAGAGAAAGAGGAATCCCTTTCAAAACCATTTGGAGTCTGCTTGAAAAGCAGCAGACCTGGCAAGTGAACCTTTCCCCTAAAAAAATAAATCACACAATAAATCACAAAATAAATCACAAAATAAACCACTGCAGCAAAACCAAGCAGAAAGCTAAAACCTGATCTAAGAGGAAGCCAGGACAGAACCAGGGAGAGAAGTACCTGATGACAAGGGTGACTTAAAGTAACAGTGATAAAATTGATTCCAGACATTATTCTATCTCTAGGCCTATTTCCAGTTTATCTACCCTTAACTTCTTGGAGAACAAAAGAAAATCTAAATATCTGGCATGGTACAGAACAAATGTGGGAAACTTCATCACAGGAATCTACAGATGAAAGAACATCAGGAACTACAGAACACAGAAACTACAGATGGGCGTCAGTGAGGCTGTTTTTGGAATCACCAGGGTTAAATCAGAGGATGTGAATTCCAAGGACCTGAAACCATCCTGACAAGGCTTGGCATGTCCACATAGCACAGTACAGGGCACTGTACCAAGGCAAGCAGTTGAGTGAGACAGTACAGCACAGACAAAAATGTAAAGCAGAATGTGTGGGTACCTGTGGGGTCATCCTGATAAGACATGCAAAGCTCGTATCCCTCATAGCCCTTAAATTCTAAATCACATCAATGCCTAGACCTGCTCCAAATCTCTGTTGCAACCTGGCTTTTCTTCCATTTCTCCAAATGTCAAAGCAAATAATGCTCCAGTTTCTCTCCAGTAGGGAGAAATATTTGAATATCAGCAGAAGAGTCCTTGGGCCCCCTGGTCACCATCACCACCAGGAGAGATGACAGCAAAGCAGAGAAGTTCTTTCCCTGGGAAAAGCAGTTTTGAGACCCTTCAACAGTAACAGCCAAGAAGACTTTTCATCCTATATACACACACAGATTTATCTGGTTTTTTGATCTGAAGCACAGCTCCCCTGAACCCCTGGCCTAAGAGAGTGCAAGGAGAGCAGCTGGGGACAAGAGAAGACAAGCCCAGATACCTTTGGTATAAAGATCAAACTTGCAAGCAATAGAAATATCACGTGAGACATTCCTATCTCCTACAGAGCCCATTTCCATTTCTAAGGGAACAAGAAGGCTGACAGCCTCTACAATTAACCCACAGATGCCAGGAGATGATTCTGCTTCCTGCTCTTTGTACTGCTTCCCAGTAAAAAAAACAGGGAAAGACCATTTCTTTCTGCTGTGTGGGTCCTGTTCACACTCCCGGTCTGGAGCTCCTCCTCTGGTGTGTCAGCACACAGGGGGCTGGAAAAGCACAGTGACAGAGGCTCACCCATGTGGGGATAAATGTCAGGAGGGAAGGGACAGCGAGGAGCCAGCAAGCAGCAGGCAGGAAATGCTGCATGGAATCACGTCCCCAGGAATCTCTATGAGGTGAAATCAGAGCCTGTTATTAATCTATCCAGACACTGAGACCCAGGAGCTGGAGTAAATCCGATTAAATTCCCACTGTACCAGTGGCTAGAAGCCAAGCAGGTCTTTCTTTTCTTTGAAATGGTGACCCACAGGATATTTCTGTCTGCTTCACTACATAAACATGCTGCTATAAAACAAAACAAAACAAAAAGGAGAGGACCAAAAACATCAGGTGAATTTTAGTATGGCAGTAAGGTCCTTTGAGATGCAACCCAAAAGGAGAAGAAAAACGTAGTTATTTCCTAGCCTGGAAGGGCTACAATAGTGGTGGAGAAAGCAATCATCCTCCACCCTTCAACGTGGAATAGGAAGAGTCCTTGAACAGATTAAAGACAGCTAATCAGGGGTTAAAAGCAAATCTTTGCTGTGGGGAGTTTTGCAAAGCACAGGACAAGTAAACAAAGCAGAACTTAAAGAAGAATAATCCCAATACAGTGGGACAATAGAGAAGGAAAAAAAAAAAAGTCCTGGATTATTTAGGAGAGCTAAGTTTTTCAATTCTCAGAAGTTGATGGGAAGCCAAGCAGAGTGACACTGACAGAGTTACCAAGGAGCCCAATCCTGCCCACCCTGACCCCAGCTCAGCACCCTGCGAGCACAGCTGCAGCTGTGATAAGAAACTACTGAATGCTCCTTACCTGCCCTGGCCTTGATGGCTCTGGTGTTTGCCAAAGCTCTTTGAAAAACCAAATGCAAGAGACCAAAAAAAAAAAAAAAAAACCAATCGAACAAAACTAAGAGAAAAAGGAAAAAAATAATAAATCAAAGCTAAGCAACAAAAGAAACACAACACAGAGATGTTCCTTAAAAGCCAACAGCAACACATATCAGCTGCCAGCCAAGCAGATCTTCCACGAGATGGAGATTTAAGGCACATTTCGCTTGCCCTGTCAAGGGAGACGATTTCAGAGACTTCTTAAAAAGACAGCAATTCGGGTTAAAAAAATTGAAATAAACCAAAACGTATCAGCGCTTTAAAGGTTAACGGCCTCTGCTGAACAACATGCGTTTATCCAACCACGTCCTAGAGTAGTTTTTTCAGCCCCGAGACCAATGAGCACAGCTAAGAGGAGGGCCTTGGGATGGTGGAGAGGCTGAGTTACCCCCTCCCCTCTGCCTTCCCTCTCTCCACCTCCCCCTCCTTTTTTTTTCCTTCTTTTCTTTCTTTTTTTTTTTTTTTTTTTTAGTTTACTAAATTAATGCAGCAAGAAACTCCCAAGATCTGGCGAGTCCTAGCAGGGGAGAGGGGGCAGAGGGGAGATGAGATGCATTAGGACACTGAGCCACTTTCTTTCCGAGAACAATGGAAGTGCTTCCCAAGAAACTTCCCCTTCGCTCCCCTCCGCTCTAGCCCTGAGCGATGGGACACCTTCCCTACAGCAGCAATAACTTATTCGGGAGGAAAATAGCCCAGGAAGCCGGAATCAACAGCAGCCAAACGGCGGGCAGGAAAGCGACACAAGCGGGACTGCAGCACGGCTCCACGCTGACAAATTCCTCTGGATGTAATTAGGAAGACACCACGGCCAGCGAGATTAAACCCCGGGTTGTTGAGGGTCGTCGTCCCCCGCTCCCACCTCCCCGCCAGCACCCCGATGGCAAACCTACACCCGCTGCGTCCGCCCCTGTCGCCAGCCTGATGTCCGGAGCGACATCCCGCTGAAGGGAGGGTTCCGTGCGGGCAGCCGGAGCCCCGGCCCCGAGGGCGCTGCGGCGGCGGTGGCGGGGGCCCGGCGGAGGAGGAACGAGCCGAGGCGGCGGCGCCGCTGTCCGCGGTGCTGAGCGGGCGCACCGGGCGCTGTCCGCGGTGCTGAGCGGGCGCACCGGGCGCTGTCCGCGGTGCTGAGCGCGCCCGCCGCTGTCCGCGGTGCTGAGCGGGGCCCGTGCCGGGCTGTGCCGCTCGCCCCATCGCTTCTCCCCAAGTGCCCGGGTACTTTATTGGCCAACCCCACCGGCCCACCCCTCACGGAGTACAAAAAAAAAAAACCAAAACGGCGAGAGCTGGAAAAATGTGCAACGTCAACGCGCTCGGAGTGTACGTGTGGGAGACGATCGTTTTCTTCAGGTAAGGCTCGGCTTTAGGCGAGGAGCGCGGGCGGGCTGAGCGTGCCCAGCCCAGCTCGGGGCACAGCCCCGGGCACAGCGGAGTCCCCTGCCCCGGGCTGCCCTTCGCCTCCCCTCGGTGCCCCGGGCTTGGGACGTTCCGCGGCTCGGGAGTTACTCCGTTTAATTAGCACCGCAATCTCGCTAACCGCAGTGCTGAAAACACCGAGCCCGGCTGCTCGCAAAGTGACAGCTAGCGGCGGCTGGCAATGCTGCACTTGAATTTGCCCGGGTAAATATTCCCACCTCGCCCCCTCCCCATCCTCAGATTGCAGGTGAGTTCCGTGGGATGCTTGCGCTGCCCGCCTCTGAGGGCTCACCCTCCATCCTTAGCTGGCTGTGTTTAGAATCTCTGAAAGCAAAGATTTATCTCCTTCCTTCCCAACTTTTTTTTTCTTCTCTTTCATGTTGTTTTGAATATTCTTTCTTTGCAGAACCTAAATGAAAGCCAAAGGGGAGGGGGGGAGTTTTTCCAATAGTGCCCGTTATCACCCAGCTGTATTTTAGCTCTGGTTTAGATGTGTTCAGTTTCTCATTAAGGCTAAGACAGAAGGAAGGAACAGCTTTAGTCTTAAAGAATTGCTTCTTGTCCATCTATCCTTGCAGTGCTTTTATTAAATGGACAAAAAAAATTGGATGGTAGAAGCTTCTATATTTCAATGAAAAATGTACCCTGCTGTAGCAAGTGAGAGACACCAGACATAGCCAACTGGAGAAAAAAAACCTTGTTTCATGACCTGAACTTGCTCATCAGTCTCAGCCTTCAGTTCAATTGCGTGGCTCTTGCTTCTGTGTTTTGCCAAAGTCTCATCTTGCAGTTTAATGTGAAAACACAGACCTTATTTACATTAAATCCCTGGCATAGTACTTATTATTTTATGAATCACAGTAGCAGACTTGCCAATACTGGCCAGACTTTGAGCTAGCATTCTCTTTCCTTTTGAACACAAAAGCCTTTCTAGTTATAAAAAATGGAATATCCCCACTTTTTCCTGTAATACCACAGAAATTCAGAGGCAGCAAGATTGTCCCATGAACTCAAAGCAGTAAATGTTTATGTTATGCAAAACAAGAGTTCTAGAAACAACCAAAATCACCAATCTCTGAGAAGCAGTGCCCAAAAAACACCATTCAGAGCCATCCTTCCTCACCTTAGTCACAAGTGTATTGCAGCCCTGCACGACACAGTGGGATGGGCTGACAGGGAGCAAATGGATGTGCAATAAACTCTTAGTTCAACAGTGGGGAAGCATTGGGTTAAACAAACAAACAAAACAAACAAGGCTAAACAACACAAACACCAGAACGCAAAAGGAAAATCATATAACTGAAAAAAAAAATAAATAAAAATAGTATTTCCAGGCTTGCATTTGCTATATCCCTGGTACTAAAGCCTCTGCCTGGGTCTCCTCTGAAGTGCAGAAAAGTGAAATTGATGCCCACTCGTCCTGTGGATCCTGCTCACACTTGTGCTTCACACCACACGTGTGAGCACTGACAGGGTCCCAGCACATCAATCACAGTCACGGCCATTCAAACCCTGGTAAACCACTTCAGGTCACTTCAGATTCTAATGCAAATGTTTGTAATGTTATGAGTTATACACAGACATATGTGGTGCTACCTCATATGCTTCCAAGAGGTATTTCTGGAACTTTAATTCCCCCAAAACCAACATTTAAGAATATTTGAAAATGCTTTAACTCAATTTCAGGGAAAGGATTAAATCCAATTGGTTTATATACTGCAATCATTTTTGAAATACATTAGGAAAAAACTAAACAAAAAAAACAATCAGTAATTCCTGCTGGGAACTGAGTCTACGCAATGTTTTTCTTTTTTTCCATCCCACTTTGTGTTATGTGTTCAATTCATTACAGGCCAAAAATCTACCAGCCTTTCTAGTCCAGGAATAGCTTTGCTATTTCAGTTTCAGTAAGAGCAGTTTATTAATTAACAGTCATTCATAAATTTTGTGTGCCAATTACTCCTGCACTCAGTCATACATGATGTTTAACAAATCCAAAGCTGATAATCCAATAATCCATAAGAGAAGTATGCGTTGCTTTAAATTAGAGTGCACCACACTTTATTGTGAGGCTGTCAAAAAGAATCCATTATATGTTAGCATATACACCACACAAATATTAAAAAAAAGGAAGAAAATCTAATGTTCCAAGGAAAATTATATACAGCCAATATAGGAAAATAAGCCAATATAGAAAATAAGGCTAAATTTGTTGCTTAACAAAAATGTCCTCCACCAGCCTTTTAAAAAAGAAGACCCCATGGGAAAGAGTAGCAGCTGGTGTGTGAATGCAAACATTATGGTATTGCCAATATAATATTTGTTTCTGTTCCAGTTGGGATCTTTTAGAAGGAATTTGTGATATGTGTCTTATTCTGACATGCCTTTCTTTATGGAAGAGCACTTCCCATCCTGCTACCTGCCTCCTCAGACTGCAGTCACCTAGCTGTGACTCAGGCTTTTACTGGGAACCTGAGCAGGGATGGGAGCTGGAGTGGGATGGGAGATGAGGACAACTTGTTTGACCAAGCTTTCCTTACAGGTACCTAGGAAAAGCAAAGTGCTAGCTCTTTAAAATATGTTGGACGGCTTGGGGCAATATTGGACACGGGGATTTCCAGATGTCCTGCTTATATCTGTGGGGACATTTACAATCAATCATTCTCCCAAAGTCTAACTATACACTCTGAATGCTCAGCTGTGAATTCCTTCATGCAGAACAAAATGCTCCCTTATCCTGTGATGATCTTGCCTGGACTTTCCGTGGTACCATTGAATTTTAATAGTTGTAATGGTCCAGAAACAGCACTGCATAAGCTGGAGGTAGGAATGCACCTTATCAAATCAGGAGAGAAAAGACGCCCAGAACTGACACCTCACCCAAATGGACACTGTCCTGTGAGGCTTTGAAAAATCTCTGGGCCTGATTTTGGTCCTAATGTGAGGAATCAGCAGCACGACCTTTGTGACTCAAGATCAAGGCTGGCCCCTTCTGAACAACAATCTGTCAGCTAGCAGGAGTGATTCCAGGCAACTGCTCCAAGTGAGTCACAGGCTAAAAGTTGCTGCCAGCCTCAATCCCTGTTGGATTGCTCCAACTGGCATGTTTATATTCCCTCCTGTCAGTAACAGAGCTCTTCAATGCCCGTTTTTAAAACAACAAGAAGGTGCCACTGTGAACATGAAGCCTCAGTTTTGTGGGGAGGGAAAAAAAACCACGAACAAACCTTCTCCTAAAACAGTCTTGGCAAGTAAAGGAGGTGATTGGAGAGCTGCTGGTTGCATCTCCTTGAAAATACCAAGAATGAGAAGAATAACCTGCATTCTATCTCTAAAGCTCCTGCTATAGCTCTGCAGGGAGAGGTAACATTACAGAGTAAAGCCCTAACCTGAGACTTCCAGAGCCACAAGAAAAACAATGGAGCAGATATTGTCAATAATCACTGAATATTTTCCATGCTAACTAAAACCTACTAGAAGTTGTGCCTTATGACCTGTTGTGCCTCTGCAAAGTCCATCATCTCCATGACATAAAAATGATTTAGCACAATCTTGCACCAGATGGTTCTAAGGATACTCTTTAGCTGCTTTGGTTTGCAACCTTTAACAGCCCCATTAGAGACCCTGCTAAAAGGGTTACAGAGCCAAGGTTTGAAAATGTGACCATGTAGACAATTCTAGAAACCCTTATAAATCATTCTATAAAGAAAGATTAATTTGGCGTCACTGCAGTAAAAGCACAAAATGTCTGGGACCCTGCCTTCTGCAGGGACTTTGATCCATCCATCCTGGCTCTTGCATTTAACACAAATCAATGTCAACTACACAAAACATTTTCTAACAGCCTAGTCTTAACCTTCTTCTTAGCCAAACAGCTGCCTTGAACAACTCCAGACCTGCTCTGTGGATGGTTCAGAGCAAAAGACAGGATCCACAAATGTCTGTGGAAAAAAAAACCTTCCCCCCCACCTTAGGTTGGGTACAAAGAGCAGGAAAATCCTCAGCAAGTCCCACTGGCAGAACAGAGATTTACTGTTCAAATACCTGAGAGGAGCTGCTTCTGAAAAGAGATGGAGATGTGGAGGGAATGCTCAGACCCTGCCCTTACATGCAAAGGCACTGCAGAGACTTCCTTCAAAAACAAGAATTTAAATGGGAATTCTTATTCTCCTTCTCCCATAAGAGGTGTTGGAGATCCTTAGGTATGAAGCAGGTCAGCAGCCCTCTGACCCTGAGTGTCCCAGATTTGGCAGACAGGACAAGGCTCGGGAAGTTCCCTCTGCTGCTGACCAAGTGCTTCCAGCCAGGAAGGAAAGCTCTTGTAAACAACAGCACAGGGCAGCTCCCCTGGTCCTGGGCAAACTCATCCCTTGTGAGCTCAAAAAACACATCTCACCAAACCCTCATGAGCTGACCTGGATAGAAAAGGATCTCAACATCTGAATTAGAAGTTAATCAATGTCCAAAATTAAATTACTTTATTATCCCAGCAGTGAGCAGCAATCATTCATCTGCAATAGGAAACCAGCAGATAAGGCCTGTTCTCATCTCATCCCAGCACGCAGGTTAGAAGGGCTCTGCAAATTCCAGTGGCAAGAACAAGGTGTCACTCCACCTATGAATAGAATTGCTATTTGGGTGCTAATGAAAGACAAGGGTCTTTAAAAATAAATCATGCTTTAAAATCACACAAACCCACAACATTTAATTATGTCAAATCACATCACCTATTCTCACTTGCTTATTTTCTATAAGCTGGAGCTTTCCTGAGATCCCAAAGTGATCAGTGTTAAGACAACAGACAGGCTGTTTACAAATTATGACTTCCATCTGCTTTATTTGCATGTATCAGCTCTCACTGTTGTGGCACATTAAATCAGGGTTTCACTATTTCCAGTAAATTACCCTTTTGCTCTCATTACTTGGCACGTTTCTACTGACCTTTATCTATCAGCAAGAGCACAAATTATTGGGTATTTTATGAACTACGGTTACACCTGTGCACCTCACACCTTCCAAGAGAAAGGATTCATCACAAGCTTTCAAAAGCTAAAAATTTTATTCCAGCACATCCTTCCCACCACAGTTTGAGTCAATTTTTGATGGATGACAAAAGTAATTCCAAGAACTTTTGATAACTTTAGTTTGGGGAAAAAAAAAAACCAAAAAAAAATTACAAAAACCCAAACCAACAACACACCAAAACTCAACATCAGCTTGGGATACATGAAACAAACAGGAAGGAGAGAGAGAAGCAGGAATTCCTCCTGCAAGACCAGAGAACTCAACACCAGACTGTCTGGCTGGTGACTGCCAGACCTACCTGCACAGCCCAGGAAAGAGCAACTTTTGCATTGTACCCAGCATAATAAACCATTGCTAGTTCAACAGGTCAGTACCCTTTAAAGAGACAAAAAATCCCCAATTTCTTTTCTCTCACCCTTTCCCCAAAGTATCCAAACAATTTACATTTGTGTTTGCCAAGGCAGACAGAACAGAAACCATTTTCCTCCAGAGGAGGGGTTTTGCATTGGGATTTCTTAGCCAAGATTGGTGCAAAATGTTGCAGTTCCCTTCTCCTCTTGGGAAAGTGCGGATACAGTCCAGCTGATCTGGTGCTATCGATCCCATACACACCTCCAAGCTGCTCTTAAATCTCTCTGATGCTTCAAAAGACTAATGTACAAAAACTGGAAAAATCCAGAAATAAATATTTGTCCTCCCCTCAGCAAGGCCAAAGCCCAGAGGGGGCCTGCAGAGAACAGAAATAGATGGAGGCAGATGCACCCACTGTTCTCAGGAGCTGAGCTTTTCCCATTTTGCAGACAATTAGTTCATCCATGCAATGCACCACGGTGAGCTGCTGATCTGGGGACTGCACCACATCTGGCTGGTACCTGGGCACCACTGGCACCCTGTAAATACCTCTCTGCTGGGTATAAGGGCCAGCAAGAAGAGCAAGAGAAATCCTAGTTTACCAAGCCTCACAAAATTTAGATTTTGAGAGGGAGGGTAAAACAAAACACTTTAGCACCCCTGCTTTTCTTTTGATTTCTCCCTCTTCACTCTTCCATTGAGGCTCACGGCCTGCTAGGAAAAAAAAAAAAAAAAAAAAGCGGGGGGGGCGGGGGTGAAAAAAAAGACAAAACCCAGGGAACCCTGTTGTGTTTGTCAGTGCCTCGCTGAGGGGTGGGTGAAGAGGGAACCGAGCACCAGGGGCTGCCAAGCCCGGGAGTGTCGCATGGCTGGAGCAGCAGGGCTTGCAATGCCATCAATCATCCCCGGGCTACCGACAGCAGCTCCCCTCGCCCTGCCCGCGGCGCCTGCCGCCGCTCGCCCAGAATGCAAATCCCCTCGCCCAGCCCCGGCAGGGCCGGAGCAAACACACAAATCCATCAAACAGCAGCGCGAGTGGGATCGGGGGGATCGCGGAACTGCCCTGCACGTCTGGCTCAGCAGCAAAACGCAGCTGAGCCAGGAATCCTGCAGGAAATCCAGACTAAATCGTGGTTTGTCCACCTTGACTTGGTTGCTTCCAATTTTGTTTTTATTCTTTAGTTTCAGCTGATGCCGGTAAAAAGATGCATTGTACAAAGCCTCGAGCAGAGACCCCCCCCGCCCCTCCTCTCTTTTATGGGGGAGTTACAAAACCTGCAAGCTTGCAGGGGCCAGCTGTTTCCAGCACTCTTTAACAAAGCCTTAGCTCCAGATGTCCTTCTGGTGCCAGCAGTACCTGTGCAAGGTTGGTTCAGTGCCCCATCCCAGCAGGAGATGTTCACCACAGGTACTACCTCAGTGAGAACCTCTGGCTTGCTGGGTGAGGGAACCTTTCCTTATAAGAATGTGAACACAGGCTGTGGACAAAAAAGTGACTTTCTGAGGGGTTTGTTTACAGTCCTGTCTCTGTTTGCTCCCAGTGCTTTCACCCTCTGGAAGCACTGCTGACCAGGACAATAGCTGCTGGCACACCCACGCACAACACAGAATTCTGTCCTGCACCAGGTCTCCCAAGATCTCATTTACAACCCAAAATGAGTGTATCCCACCTCTCCTGCCGCCCCATGGGCCTGGGAATTGCAAGCATTGTCCAGCCTCCAGTCCCATCCATCACAGCCTGACAGAAGCTGTGAACTTTTGAAATCCTCTCCCAGCAGTGTGGCTGACAAAGCAGCAGCACTCATCAAACACAACTTGCTCTCCTGCACCAGGGCTGAAAAGATGGAGTTTGGTTTCTTCAGTTCCCTGACAAAACAAGTCAGAGGACACCTGGAGTGAGGAGAAGAAAATCCCTTCTGGGCTGGGGACCTAGGGCTTAGCCATTCATCCCAGAAGTTACATTTCATTATTGCTCATGAATAAACTGATGAATTTCATCAGTAATCACAGGTGGCACAGAGGGAACATTCAAGTCCAGAAGGGAATTTGCGTGGCAATGGCAATGATCAATTCTATCAGAAAACATCAACACAAGCACTCTCATCACTCAATTCATTTTACACAGCACAAAATTCATCAGAGAGCCCCAGTTTTACCACGGGACCCACATTTTTGTAGGTCGGTTACACAGGGTAGCTCAGGAGACCTATTCAAAGGATCTGCAAAAAGCTCTATTTCAGAAGACAAAATCCACCACCACTCTGCACTACATGTCACATCTCTTAAAAGAGTTCTATTCAAACCACTTCTGATTTAGCAAAAAAATTACAATATCCTCACCTAATCTTAACGAGCAGCATAAATCCTTAAACTAAAACTAATTTTTAGAAAGCTGCCGTAGCTTTGGAGCTATTTGAACTGCTGAAAACGCGCCCCAGAGCACGGCTGCAGAGCTATAGATAGAAGAGCATCCACGACTTCTGGTAATTCTCTGACACTTGTCTGGTCTGTGATCTAAAACCCTCTGACGTCAATTGAGGTTCCCGCTGCAGCTCTCTGTCCAAACACCAAATCAGGAGCACATCAGCAAAGAGAATATTCTTACCTAGATTGTGCAGTTTCATCTTGTTAAGACATTTTTCCCCCTTTATTTACTGCCTTCAGGAGGGCTGTTTATGCACGACTTTGAATATCTGACTAGCCCTCCTGACTTTAAAAGGAATATTCAGTGTGTGTGTGTGAAGCTACAGACACATGCTTTTGTCTTTGCAAGGATGTTTTCCCCTTTGTTTTTAAACAAAAAACAAAAAGCAATTATAACTTTGGCTTTTTTTGTATAGGCACAGGTAAGAGTCAATGCTGGTGTTTGCTGGATTTATTTCACAAGTGGTTAAAACCTGAGCTCTGACTTTGTTTGTTGTTTGAACTGTTTTCAAACCTGCCTCAGAGGCTTAGTATCATACATCTCCAGAAAGTCACTGCATGGGCCCCAAGAGCTGTAGATGCTTCTGGAAGAGGGAATTGTTGAGAAAGTCACTAGAGATAATGCCTGTAGCTCAAAAATTAATTTAACAAACACTTTTTAGTATGCGATAAGCAAGAGTGACCACACAACAACAATCCTTGGGAGGAGCAGAGACCCAGCACAAAATTAAGCATTATTCCCATAAAATTTATTGGTCTCCCTGTGCTATTCCCAACTATACACAACATGCAGATTTCTCCTCCCCCCAGCCAATTGTCTAGTCATTTATTATTTTCCTACTGCTCTGTCCAGGCAGCGTCAGCAAATGTTCCAAGTGCTGGTGTCTTTCCATAGAGTTAATCAGTGTAATTGGGATGGTTTATAGTTCTGGACAGAGTGTTTTGCCATATGGCATAGGAGCCATGGGCTGCAGGAACGTGGCAGTGGAGCACAGAGACACCAGAATGCTGCAGTCTGAAGAGATTTTTCTCACTCCAGTAAAGTTGTTGCAGCTTTCCCTGGATGGGAATGATCACAGAGGGTTAATTCCCTGAGATCCGTGAAAAATGTCTCCCAGCTCCTCTCCTCACTTACAGCCACAGGGACCAGTGACAGCATGGGCTGTGCAGGACCTTTGAGAGTGTTTTGGGATCCTTTGGGTTAAAACTTTAACTGATTACATCCTGTGACCACTGCAATGCAGTTACTTCTGGTGCAAGAGCTAGGGCTGGTTTAAAGAGCTCACAGCAGCAGAGCACAGCCATCCAGCACAGAAACATTTAACAAGACTACTCTTCCTTTCCTGTCCCCATCCTCCTTCACTAATGGAGACAAATAATAGCTCATTGCCCATATCTTTCTCAGAGTGAAATCTCTCCACAGGTTCTCAGTTTCTGTGTTTCTCCACTTCCCTGTCCTGTTCCCGTATTCAGACCTGCCCCCTGCCTCTCCTGCATAAACACTCAGCTGAATTAAGAAAACAGCCATGTCCAAATTCCCTTCCCACCTGTGAGAATTAACTTTAAAATTGACCCCTGAGTACACCCCACAGGCCAGGGGCTGTAACACGCTGGCAGCTGAGCACAACCAAGGGATTGAGATCACTCCTGTGCAACCAGCACATCTGTAACACTCACAGCCCCTTCTACTCAGCACCAGGACAGGCCAAAAATTCGGTACTGGGGCTCTCTTCTCCACACACCTCCACTATTCCATCTCCTTTCCACCTCTAATGCTGCAGGCCAGAAATTCAGACAAGGTGATGGAGAAAAACACGCAGGCAATGAGTTTTATCCTATTTAATTGAATTGCATACCAATATTGATTGTGCTATTAATTTTGATAGTAAATCAAATCATTGAAATAAAAAGTCTGCTTGCAGTCTCTGCCAAGCCTTCCCAGCAAGGGTCTGGCAGCATTCCCCTCCAGATAACATGCAGGTGTGCAGTCAGAAATAAATGTCTGGGTGCCGAGTTTAGGACTGCCCCTCTTTCTTTTCACCAGGACAATCTGTCCTTCCTGCTGCAGAGGAGAAGAGAGAGACAGGCAGCCCCAGCACCATCTGAATCCAGGCTGGGCTCTGCTGAGCTCCAGGATCTGCCCAGGGGCCTCTGTGCCCAGGGAGAGGCTTCAGAAGGAGGAAGAGGAGCTGCCCTGGGCTGCACTTGTTAATCATGGGCAGGACGGTGCCTTTGTGTGCCCAGCTGATGTTCTCTGTGCAGCTGCACCTCTCAGAGCCTGCTGGAGTCAATAAAACCAAGCTGATGGATTCTCCCACGTCCCCAAGGCCCAGCCCTGCCCTAGGCTGGCTCTGAACGTAGTGGGGGAAGCAGTTATTCCCCACACCTCAGCCTGCCTCAGAGCTGAGGGATATTTCCCTCCCCTGGGATATCTACTCAAAGAACACGTCACCTCTGAAGGACAAACGTGTGAGGCAGCTCACCTGAGCGTTATTCCCAACACATCCCCGCCAAGGTTTCTGGCTTCCTTTGTTTCAAAAATAAAATTAAAAAACCCCAAACAAACCACTTCAGAAACCTTTGCTGAGCAGCACAGAACCAGGGCAGGGGTGAGGTATTTTCTATCTCCCCAGCCTGCAGAGATCCCACTTCTCTGGAGCCACTGATGTGGCACCACTTTATCTTCACAGGGACCTGAGCCTTCCACACTTTGCAGAGAGATATTTCCTCTGCAAACGCTTGTTTTGCAACAGTTTGTTTCTGCTGCCAGACATAATTTTTTACACTCAGAATTAATGATTAACAATTAAATTATTTGACAAGGGAATAGAGGCCCTGTGCTAATTAAATTCCTTCATCACTCCTCTTTGAAAAGAGTAAAAAAAAAAATATTTCTCAGTATCAGCATTCAGCCAGAACAGGGTATTTCATGATGTTCAGGACTTAATTAGATGGACAACCATGGCCACAGCAAAAAACAAAAAAAGGAAAAAAAAAGACAGTATGAAAATATTGTTCAAGGATCATGCAAATGGGAGGGGGAAGAGAAGGAAACAGCCAACTGGGGAGCCAGGAATTGAGTGAACAGACACATCCAGACTGCAGAAGAGCCACTTTCTAAACCAAATAATCACTTATAGGAATATATCCTCTGTTTAGCTGAAACAAAACGATGCAGACGGAGTAAACAGTGCCTGCATAGGCTGGGAAAAACCAGCAATAGGTGTCCTGCAAAGCTTGACTGCTCTGTTTTAAGGGATGCAACCCTGAGCTGCTGGGCTGCTCGTCTCCACCACTTGCACATCCTGCTCATGGGCTGGACCTCCCGGGGGCTCGCTGGTGTCTGCTCACACGCCAGCATTAATATCACAAAAGATTACGCTGGTTCATCGACCCTTTGAAGAGATCCTTCCCGTTGTAGCTGCTGTGATGATTGCCTGATGGCACTTTCTCAGCCAGATCCACTAGGGATTACAGCAGCATAAATAAGATAAGCCTCTGCCTGACTGCTATTAAAATGCGCCGAGACGCTCGGCTCAGACAAACTCTTACACCAGTGCAAACTCCATCCTCGGTGGGTTTGTCACAGCCTTTGCCTCCCTTTGTTTATTCACAGAATAAATCTTCTCTCCCAGCAACACAACAACCCACACGAAATTTCCAATTCTCTTCCACTGCCAATAATTTTAGAATCACTTGGCAATTTCTCTCTCCTCATCTCTGCTGAGCCAGGAGACGAACAGTCCTGTGGGATTTTCGAGGGTGTTCTGGAAGGACTGAGGGATGGAGAAAATCCCAGAAAGCTCCCAAGGCAGCACATAAAGCATTAGTCCAGACAGACCTGGCAAACAGAGGAAGCTGGCTGATTTTTTGGGTGCTGTCTAAGCTAAGCTGCCATTGCAAAGCTCGGCTGTCACAACCAGAGTGAAGATTTTGGGGCTCTGTTAGACAGAATCCACCCACCTAAAGCAGCAGGGTGGATCAGCCTCTCTGTAGCTCCCAGTGGTGTCTTCTGCCATTATTTCTAAGAGGATAAATTCAACTGAATTCAACTAGAAGGGCTGCTCCCTATGCGCTGCTTTCTTGCCTTTTTTTGTTAAACCCAGGGAGATCCTAGTTTTAGGAAAGCATCCAGTAACAAAACAGAAACTGGAGGGAACTCAGAACTCACCATTCCCAGGTCAGTGCCACACAGCAGCCAGAGAGATTTTAAAACATGCACCAAGACACTGGAGCCTTGTGTGACATCCCCAAAGGTGCTCCCAGGCACTGGTCATAGGGATGGGCATGAAGCTGCAGAAAGCAACGGGGCTGTGAGAGGCTGGTCCTCTCCCAGAGGTTTCTGAGATTCAGTTACCCAAATATTTATTTCCATGCAGTAAGTGAGCCCATGAAATTAATTTATTTGCAACTTGGATGCAGAAAGGATCAGAAAATGGCACCCAAGAAATACAGACTCACTCATTGGAAGTGGGGTGAATATATCGAGTAGAGGCTTTCACACTGAATTTAGGGGAAAGATGAGCATGGATTTCTGTGATTTTCCACCTCATTTTTTTAAAACAAATGCCATGGAAATTGCAGTTTCTAATTATCTTTTTTCACTTAAAGATTATTAGATGCTTATTAGGTTTGTATTGCCTCTCCCCTCCCACACATATTTTCCATTTCCATATACTTCCTCTAGTCTACAGTTAATGAGAAGAAATGTGTATTGCACTGTCTGGCATCTTGCTGAAGTGGCAGAAGTCTTTGGTTACCAAGTCATTTGCTGCTTAATTGAAATCTTTTCTCTGGACTCATTGCCATGCAGACACTCCATTGGAATGCAGTAGTCAAGCCCAGTATTGATTGTCCTCCCACTCCCAGCTTTCTTCTGCGTTTGCTAATCAATTGCACCCTGTTGCTTTCCTTCTAAAAACAAATTAAATTTAAAAACATCACCCATTCCACAACCTAATTTACCCCCGAAACACATTGGTTCTGCTTTTTGTATTTTCTTGGGGCAGAGATGGGGACAAGACAAGAAAGGGGACGTGGTGGTAGCAGGAGCAAGGTGCACACCTTGTCAGGTCACCACTGAGAGAGAAGTGCACCAGCCTGCTCAGATATGGCCCAGTGGGGGAGTGGATTGGGAGTACACAAAGGAGTGAATAAAATCCTGGTTTTAGGCTCTCACTGGAAGCGATCTGGAATGAATCTCCCATCTACACTGCAAATTAAATTATTTTTAACAGTTAAAAAATCCAGCAATCAGAGAACTCTGTTGCAACTTGCAGAAGGAGCCAGACTGCAGTTGTGAGTTTGCAGGATTGAAAACCGAGGCTTGGCAAGCCATTGCTGCTGACACCAGAAGAGAAAGTCAATGCAATGCAGGCTACCAGATTCCTGATTTCAAATAGGCACCCAAGCACTGTTGAATCCCATCTGATTTTTTAAAATTCTCAGGAATCAAATGGTTCAAAATGCTCTTATCAAGGCTTTGTCGAGATTTCGTCTCTTTGGGGATTCAGCTCAAACTTGCATTGGAAGAGCTCATCTTTGGGAGTGAAATCATATTAACGCATAGTTACAGTCCCAAATTCTTCCCAAAAGATCTTGTGCCAGTACTTAGCACCACTTCTGTAGGTTTGACTGTGGCAAGACTTCCCAAGGGCTCTGGTGTCATTTCTGAGGACATGTCTAGCCAAATAGCCTGTGCCTATTGTAAACTTCCTTGGACCTCCCAGCTGCTCTTTCAGGGGCTCTTCACCATTCCCACAGCCTTTGTGCTTAAAAAAATTCGGGAGTTTTGCAGAGTGTGAAGCAATGGCCTCAGTTCCTGCTGAGCAGCTTCCTTTGGCTCATTGTACACTTGCATTGCAGTGCTGCTGCAGGCTTTACCCAGCACCAGGCACCTGAACACAGGCTCATCCTAAGCACATTGCAGACATGATTTGGCGGATTTTTTGGATAGTCTAGGCAATTTTACTCAACACTTGCAGCCTGGGAACAGACTGGTGTTCAAACAGAAGCCACACAACCAAAGGGAGGGTACTGAAAATTCTCTATTCCTGTCTAGGAGTCAAACCTTCCTGCAAGGCTGAGAATGAGCACCTAATACCAAGGGTCACTTGCTCCTGTCTAGATGGCAACAACTTCCCAAGGCCAAATTATCACCCTGCAGGTCTTGCAGACTCCCATCAAGTCAGAAGGCACATTGCCAGCCACAGGTTTTTGTCTCCTACAGATAAATTCATGATTTCACTCTTTCTGCTCCAGAGTCAATACAGGTCGCAGAAAGATTCCATTTCCTTCTATCTTCAACCCAACACGAGTACAATTTCAGGATCACACTCCAAACACTCCAGTTCTGTGTTGAGCTCAGACCCTGCATTGCAGGTACCATTAGCAAAGGCTGGACTGCCCAGCAAAACCCCCCTCTCCCCTACAGCCCCACAGGCTCTGCACGAGCTGCACCATCACATGATGCACATTTAAACCTCAAACTCCAGATTTCTCTGATCCTACCTGCCTTTTGAAAATCATACTGTCAGAGTACTGAATATGCTCCTTGCTATTTGCCCTGAAATTAAGCAGTAATTGCTGCCCAGGACAAATCTCAGAGTGTATTTTACCTGTGGAGCTCAGCTCCAGAGTTCACATTTGTAATTTAGTGGCACACCAAGGAGCTATACCTAAACTCACAAAAGGATTTTCACTGCTCATCATCTCTCTTCTACTTTGGTGGCAGCTGGGATTCTGTATTTGGAGATGTTTGGGCTGGGCAAACAAATTAGCTGAGACCAGCCTCATTAGGAATTCACATGGGTACCCATCCTGCCTCAGCAGGAATAAGATGCTGACTGCTCTGTTTCTGGACCCCAAGCCCTCCCCAGCATGGGATAAACACTGAAACCTCCTTTTTCCTTCTACTTGCACAGCCTGGCAGCCTCCAAGGAAGCTGAAGCAGCAGCTAGATCTGCCCCCAAACCCATGTCTCCTTCGGACTTCTTGGATAAGCTGATGGGGCGAACTTCAGGATACGATGCCAGGATCAGACCAAATTTTAAAGGTATGAAAAAAAAAAAAAAACCAGCTTTTTTTCATTTTGGGACTGCAAAGTGCATGCAATTCTCATTAATAGCATCCTGATGCTATATGAAATATGAATATTTATGTTCTTATGACGTATATATTATAAGGATATTTGGCACATGGACCCCTGTAGATTTCTGGAAAGCCATCAACAAATGTCTGCTCAGAGAGGAAACAACCCTGTAAGAACTTCACATACTGTAAATAGGGTCCCCCAGTCTCTGCTTCAATACAGGGATCAAGGATCCCATCAAACCAAGCAGCGACTGGCAGGGAGCTGAACACCTTCAGAGGTTGAGATAAAATCCCCAACTTTCCCTTGCCCTGAGGTCACTGCCCACAGCACCTGCTAATGGCAGGCAGTGTTCCCCCCTTCAGCCAAGAGCAGCCCCTCCCATCAGCTCCAGAGAAATTCCACAAGATGCCAGGGGCATCCCAAACCCATCCCTGTCCCCACAGTAAAGGGGCTCTCAAGCCCAGCACTGCTCTATTTTTCCCACCCAATTTTCCAGTCTACCCCATATTCCATGGCAGCCAAGCAGCACTGAATCAGGCCCTGGCACAGGCAACAAAACCTCTTTTCTCCTCAAAGCACCTCTTCTAGCAAGCGTGGGGTTTTTGGATGGCTTTTTCAACCTGGTCTAATGGAAGATGTCCCTGCACATGGCGAGAGGATGAAACTAGAGGGTCTTTAAGGACCCTTCCAACTCAAACCATTCTATGATTTTTTGTTTTCCTTTCTTTTAGACTGAGCTCACTTTCCCAAGGCTTTTTGGCCCCAGATCACACCCAGAGATAAAGCAGGATCTGCCCGTCTCAGCCACTGCCCAGCCATCTCCAAAGCTCATTTTGTTCTCTTCTTTTGTTTCCTGCAACCAGTTCCCTCTCCCCTGGAGCCACTGGCAGGGCTGACAGGATTCCCAGGACCCATTAATCACTGGTGACAGCACCTGGCACCCAGCTTTGAACAATAAACGCTGTGCTGGGGTTTTAAACCCAAAGAAAAGTGGGAATCCTGTGTCCCAGTAACCAACCAGGCAACAGAGGACACTGCTGCTTTTATCCAAATCAGGAGGAGTTAAAATACCACCCTGTAAACCTGCCTACCTCTAAATTATGCACACACACAAATTAAACTTTAATATTTAATGAAATGTATACATTCACTTCCTGCTGAAGGCAGCTGTATTGCATTTTTATTTGAGATAATTTAATTTCAGTTTTATTTCAATGAACTACACCTTCCCCTCAGGGCACTTTTGCTGGCTTAGCCTCCCACACATAAATCAGGCTCCAATTTATATGGGAGGCATAGGAGGGTGTTTTGCAGAGCTTGGGGTTGTAGCTCTCAAAGCACATCATTTAAATTAACTGCAGTAACTCATAAGGACATTTTAATTGCTTAGATCTAAATGAAAATAATACTGAAGTTCCATATCAGATTGATTTTTGGGGAGGGGAAGATTAACAAAAAGAAGACTGCAGCTTTTCAATAAATGCTGTAAAGTCTGGGCTTAGCTGTGGATTCACATTCTGAGAACAAATAAGCAGTATTTGGGCTTTAAGTTGGAGGATGAAGTCAGGAGATGGAGCAGGGACAGAGAGGAGCCCGGCAGGTCTTGGGCAGGGAACCTTTCACCCAGGCTGTGCCTTAGCCCTACTACTGGAAAACTCCATTCCTCCACAGCTGCATCCCAGCACAGAGGAGGAATATTTCAGTGGCAGGCAGGGAATTTTCTAGAGCCTCTCACAAGCTAAAAAATACAAAAAAATCACCAAATCCTGCAGGGAGCTCATGGCTCACCTTAAACACATTGAGAAGAGCTCAACAAGGTCTGGGCTACCCCAAAAAGCCTTCACATGCACGGGTCCAAATCCACCCCACACTCAGCTTCACATCAGCACTGGGTCAGGAGCAGGGGGACCAAAATGTTCCATACCTGCCCGAGTCAGGAGAATGTGCAGTCATCCAGGAGATCAGCTCAGTGCTTTCCTTATACTGTGCCCTCTGGGAGGGGAATCACATGTTCAAGAACCTTTTATGTGGTTCATGAATGGATCCAGAACAGAAAAACAATGCCCCTGAGCTCAGCAGAAGGGACGAAGCAAGTACTGAAGCCTGATAACTGTGTGCTTTCAGCTTATGGATAAACTTCTGGAGAAGAGGGGTTGGTGAAGGCAAGAAGGAGAAGGAAGGGGAGAAGGAAGAGATCATTTTTGTGTCTGGTAGCTCAGCCCGTGCCAGTGTTCAACAGTCTGGAGAAAGCTGCACAGCCTGAGCAGTGTGAGATGCTGCTGAGCTGGCAGTGTCTGTCTGGGGCTGGTGAGACAGCAGCCTGCCCACATTGCCTGGGACTCGCACCAAGAAAACCCCAGCAGAGAGCATCCCTGCAGGGGACAGGCACCCACTTTCAGATGAGGCCAAAGAAGGAGAGGAGGAAAGGGAAATGAAGAGGAGAAACCAAGCTCCAAATGTTCCTCAGTAATCAGGAAAATCCATTGATTCCCACACAGGAGGAAGTTTGCTCTGATTAGAGGCACAGGCTCTCGTTAAAGCCTTTCCTCCCCCCCTCCCCAGTATTTCATGCTGCAGCCACTGCCAGACTGCAGATGTGACCTCAACAGGAACATCACTGCCCCAGCAGGCTGAGCCACTGGGCAGTGCTTGAGTGTTTGAAATGCAGACACCATCCCTGACTCCACTAGAAAAGGGGGGAATAATCTGGAAATCCACATTCTCTACTTTCACAGATCTTATCTTCCCAGAAGCATCTGTCACAAAGATGAGATGAGATTTGTGGTGTCAAAGGGGACCTTGGTCTCTGGGGCAGTGTCTCTGCTCTCTGCCTGGGCTGCCTTTCTCCTCCACATCCTGGGCAGTGCCCACAGCAGCCTTGGGCAGCCCCCAGAGCTGAGGCCCCTTTTGCTTCATCCCTCTACACAAAATCCTCTCATTGTGTGTGGGCAAGCCACAGAATCACAAGGCTGGAAGAGACCTTTAAGATCAAGTCCAACCCAGCCCTAGCACTTCAACTAAACCATGGCACCCAGTGCCACAGGTTTGCCAGGTACCAGGCATGCCCTGGTTCCAAAATATTCCCCAGTTTTTTGCCCAGCTGCAGCTCTTGGCACCTTCCTCTGTGTAAATGCAGCATTTCCACCTCGGATTTTCCAGGCAATGTTATGAAACACTTCCAGTCACCTGGAACACCTTTGGGCATCTGTACCACACAAACAGACTGACCCCCATGCCCTCAAACCACAACCTTTTCATCCCTTAACCATCACTCCTTTCCTTTGGTGACCCCTTAACTTCTCCAGTATGAGCAGGGTAAACAAAGCCTTGGTCTGAAAGCAAATCAAGCCCAGGAGAGGCATGGCCAGAGATTCCCTGCTTTCCTTTCCAGAGATTCAGGGCAGAGCCCTGAATTCTCCTACCCAGCTGTGAGCCCCAACAGCCTGGATTGGGATCATCACCTGGGGTTTGGGGTTTACAGGTAATTCCGCCTGGAAACACCAACAGCACCACAAGAAACACAGGTACTGAAACATCTAAAAAGGAGACCTCAGGACACTGGAAAGGATTTGTAACCTGGGATTTACTCTGCTGAGCAGCCAGTCCCCTCCCTGCTGGTTGAGGATGCTCAGGGTTGAGCAGGGGGTGTCAGCTCCCCAAAACCACCATCATCATGTGGGGTATTTGCTGCTTTAGCCAGCCTGACCCCTACATCTCACTCTGCTGCACTGGATTTGATGGGAGTCATCATCCTAGTTCAGGAACAGTGACTATTTCATAAGTATAACTCTAAATTAAAGTCCGTTGTCTCTCAGCTCCTTGCTGGGATGCCTTGCTATCATGTTCAAGGTGAGATTACCACCCATGAAGTCAGGCCAAGGTACCTCAAAACTGTCCTGGCTGGCTCTGATCTATTTCTGCTCATCTGAACAGGTCCCAGCAAGATCTATAAACACTCTGCCAAACAGGGGCAGAGAGGCACAGGCACTGTCTGGTGTCAAATTGGCCTCAGAACCAAGACTGGACCTGGCTGGGTCACCCAGGCCTTACTGCCCTGCTCACCCCTCAGTCCCCATTCCCAGCAGGTTTGAGCTCCACAGGGTGGGAATGCTTTGTTTCATGAGCACACAGTGAGCTGCTGTTCCAATCTGTGTTTGTCGTGCAGGCCCTCCCGTGAACGTCAGCTGCAACATTTTCATCAACAGCTTTGGCTCGATTGCAGAAACAACCATGGTAAGTAAAAATCACAGCACAGCTGCTCAGCCTCACTGCACTCCCACAAAATGCAGCATCCCCCTCCTCCTCAGAGTGACCAGAGAAAAACACTCACTGCTCCCAAGCTTACTCAGAGTTTGAGTAAATGAATGCTCAACACACAGGACTCGTTTCATGCAGCTGAAGATCACAGAGTCTCCATCTGCATCTTATAAAAACACTCCATGAGCAAAGGACAAGGGTCAGAAAGGAAAACAAATAATCTTTTCCTCAAGATTTGCCTAAGGCTCCAAGGTCAGCGATAGCTACAGATACTTTGTGTTTAAGTGGGCATAAATCCAAAATTAATCTGGATTCAAAGGGAAAGGAAATCAGCTGAACTCAAATTCAGCTTGCACCAGGATTTCAGATTCCCAAAGATTATGAGAATTATTAAAGTTACAATGACTGTTTGCTTGGAGACATATTTCTGGCAGACAATGATTTGTAGTAGAAAATCAAAACCAGTATTTCTGAGTTAAGGCTCGCTTCATACAAAATTGGTGAGCATGGCTAAAGGCTGTATCTAATTGGCAAGGCACTAGGAGCAGAGGATCACTGGAACAGGAGATAATTGCTCCATCTGAAAACTATTAAAGATTGGTTGTGACATAACCAGTGAACAGCAAAGGAAAACTCTGGAGGTACTGTGCCTTACTGCTGTGCTAATTAAAGATAATCCAGAAATATGGTGTTTAATTACCCTCTGGTAATTCTTTTTCTAGAAAGATGCTGAATGAAGAATGCAAGGCTCCAGCTTCAGGCGTTTTGTGCATTCAGGCAGGAAGTTTTAGTCTTTGCATATAGATCACACCCCTTGACTTGAACAAATTACTTGGCATGCACACCACTGTCAGAGGAGAGCCACAGCCACAGCTCAGGTTATGAGTCTCTTCTCACACTGCATCATTCTGCTGGAAATATTTGGGTTGGGACAGTTCAGTTCTGGTAGTGGAAGAGAAAACAAAAGCCATTATTCTGTCCAAGCACAAGGAAACAGATTTCCTATCTGGTCTGCAGAATTTGTCAGAGCTCACAGGTGAGGAGTGTAGTGTGGATTCACTGTACACAAAGCAAAAGAGGACGAACTGCCACTGAAATACACATCTGTTCCTAATTTACTGTTTATTGGTTACCTCCTCTGGCCCTACAGGCAATAAATGCTGTTCCTACACTCCAATCCAGGGTGCAGGGGAGCAGGAGAAGCCCACAATGTACAGAGCAATGTACAGAGCACATTCCACTGAAGTGCTTTTCAGTGCATCTGTCCCACACTGCGAGATGCTCTGGGGCAGCCAAAGATGCCACATGATTCCTGTGAGCAGGATGCTCCATAAAATTAGCACAGACTAGCACAAGAGAGATGCAGTTCACCTCCAAGACACGCTGCAGGGACTTGCTATCATCTCCAGATGCCACTCATTTCATAGGCAATCTTCCATGGAAAAAAAAAGAATCCCCACGGGAGCCCAAGAACACCCTGTGGGCACATTGCTTTGTCTGGAAATATCCCAGGCAGCTCTGACAAGCCAGCCCAGATGTCAGCCTGATCTAATGCTCTTGTGTGGGAGCAGCAGTTCTGCTTGTAAACACCAACAGCAACACAAGAAAGAGGCGCTGAAAGAGCTGAAAAGGAGATCTCAGCAAGCTGGAGAGGTCCTGGGGATTTGTAACCTGGGATTTGCTCTGCAGGGCAGCCAGTCCCTCCCTGCTGTTTGGGGAGGCAGCAGGACAAGCAGACAGTGTCAGCTCCCCAGCACAGTTCCTGGGAAGAACAGACTGTCCTGGCTTGAAGGGGTTTGGAGACAGACCTGACCATTTTGAACTCAAACAAGTGGAACGAGTGGTCAAACATCAGAGGAAGGGGTGGCAGCTTGCAAAATGGGGAGGGGAAAATCAGTGTTTTACCAGAAAGAAAGCCACAGCCTGTCACTGACCTCTGGGACTGATGATGGCAGAGCTCCCTCAGATGCTTCACTGGCCAAAAAGAGAAAGAAAATCATGTTTTAAACCCCCATTGTTAGGCACTCTAAGCCTGGTCAGGTTCAGGTCTGAGTACACCACCACCTTATATTTCATTACTGTTACCTGCAGGACAGGTCACAGGGTTTTATGGGCACATGCAGTTAGAGAAGGCTTTAAAATATCTCCACAGTGGGCTGATACTTCCCACAGAAAATACCACTGCTCCCTTCTATGTTCACACTGCCTAAATATCACAAATCAGTGTAAACCATGAGCTCACCATGCAGAAGATCAGAGAGAAATCAGAGGCAGACTGCTCACTTATGGCTTGAGGCCTCATGGAAGGTAGAGGAAGAGGAAAAAATACAGAAAAATAGAAGAAAAAAAACAGTATTAGATGCAGACAGCTGGGTCTACAAACCTCAGAAGGAAAGAAAATGAGTTGCAGCCAAGAGAAGGCACAAACTACCCAGAGTGGGCAGAAAGCTCCTATCTGCCCCACAAAGGTTCAAAAAAAGGAACAAGGCAAGAAATGGAGATCTGAAAAATGCTGCAAGGTTAGGGGGAATTTAAAAAGAAATTAGAAGGCAAAATCATCCACCAAATTGAATTCCTAAGGCAGAGCTGATTAGAGCAAGGGAAGTGACTCCTGTAGGGCTCCTGCAGAGCTGGAGACCCAACACAGAAGCCTCTAGTGGTGCACAAAATTGATTGGACATTCATGTTGGACTGCAGCTCAGAGCCTGATCCAGCCTCACTTGCCTGGAGCTCTGAGGAGAAGGGAGCTGAGGCTGGGAACACATCCCTGTGGACCAAAGGGAAGGAGAGGAGCAACCCCAACAGCCAGGACCTCCTGTCCCAAAGCACCTCTGCAACAGTGCATCCAACAAGGGTTCCTAAGGACAAGTGCAAGATGCAGCCACTCTCTCCAATTATTTTTGTGACACACCAGACAGCCCCCAAACACGAGCTCTTAAATCCCTTTTTGCTGTTCAAAAGCATAAACAACTCCCCAGCCATACCAGACTACGAAACCCAGCGCAAATACAGAAATTCCTCATTCCAAATAAACAGAAGTGAAGCACCTTGGGAAGAGGTCTTGGGTTTTAAGTGAAGAAACTGCACCAGCTTTGGCTTTTCTTTGGGGCATGAGGCCAACTGATAGGATTATCTGAGCATTTCATTTACAAATTCCCTGCTACAACAGAAAAGTGGAAGTTAAGTGATGCCCTTGCTCAGTCCTCCAGTGGAAGCTGCAGTTTTATGGCCTTCCACTGGCTTAGGCAGCTGGGAGCATTTTGTACACAGTGGAAGCATGGGGAAAAGAAGGAATATATTTTTGTATCGTCACCTAGCAATGCTAGCAGCTGGACTCAGGATGAGCTTTTCTAGACTCTTCTTTTAAAAAGGACCCACACACAGCAGAGAAGAGACTGCAAAAGAAAGAAAAATCACAGAAGAGCCAGCACAGCCTCCCCTAGACACAGTGTAAATATGCAAATTCATTTTTGCTGCTTTCATGCCATGGTTATCTCATCTGAAAAGAGCAAAGCAAATGTGACCTTCCAGCCAGCTGCAGCACAGCCACAACTGAGCTCCCAGCATCTCCTGGGGACGGGAGAAGCTGGAGGCTGCAACTGTCCAAATCTTAAGTGCTTGTTCAGAGACATCTGCTCATGAGATTTCCAACAAGAAAACAAAGCACCCTCCAAAGCAGACCAAGAAATTCAACCAAGACCCACAAACCCCAG
Source organism: Dicaeum eximium (assembly GCA_013396995.1). Classification (NCBI taxonomy): domain Eukaryota; kingdom Metazoa; phylum Chordata; class Aves; order Passeriformes; family Dicaeidae; genus Dicaeum; species Dicaeum eximium. Next base: position 781,236 of record VWZP01009193.1, read on the forward strand.
TACAGCAGAGATTCTGATGAAGAACTTGGGTCACACATTTAGTACAGGTCCCACTCACTCCAAAATCAGCAAAATAGATGAGTTTCAATGCACATATCCGACAGCAAAAGTTAGGTTTTGAGCAAAATTTCCTGCAGTCAGTCATTCTTAAACCCAACCATCAGTCCCACAGAGATGATAAGCACCTAACCAGTCACACTGCACAAAATGAAAAGGTTTTCACAACAACTCACAGCCTGCTGCCATCTCAGTGTCTAGTGCGCAGTGCTCCAGCTGTCTGTCATTGGAGTTTGCACTAATGGAGAAGGGAGTGGGACAAGAAAAAACAACAAAAAGAAGCCATGAAATAGGACTGTGTAACTCAAATACAAGGACACAAAGCCCCCTCATGCTGAAAAACGAGACCTCACTATTAAACACCTACCTTTGCAATTCTGGATGCTGGCTACAGCTCACATCCCAGCAGCTCCACTGGCTCAGAAAGATATGTATTCCCCTTTTCGTAGGAAGATGCAGAAAAACTTTCTACTTTGGGTTCTACTTTGGGTTTTGGCATAAAAATCCCCACACTTATTAAGCACCAAGGTACTGCTCCCACCCTTCTCTGATACAGACTCCTCCTCCCCTAGCCCAGGTGTGGTTTCACACAGGCCTCAAACTGGCTACTTGGCTATTAATCCTTCCTAGGGCTGCTCCTGGTGTGCCTGGGTTTTTTGTAGTGCTCCTTGACAAGACAGGTTGCCTTCAAAATGTTTGTTCATTCCCATTCTAGAGAATTAAGTCAATGCTAATAAAGTCCCTCATGCTCCGGTGGGGTCCAAGAATCCTCTTCTGAAGGAGATCAGTCTCTACCTTGTTTTTTTCCAAAAGCAAAATGTAAATTTATCAAATGGGAAATCTCTCCCCAAAACTGTTCAGGGCAGAGGCGTCTCTGACAGGACCCCTGAGTCAGGAGGGAAAACCTACAGAGAGGGAAAACCTGAGAGGCTCCATCCCTTCGGCTCAGCACTGCCTCCAGCCTCCTCTGCTTTCAGCAGAAGATGTCAAGGGTGTGGCATCCTGGGAAGGGAAGGTCTCAAATGATCTTCTCTTTCCTTGTCTCCTTGCGAGGTCACTAAGCAGAATTTCATTTCAGCATTATCAAATTGAACTACTTTGATCACTCCAGTTATTCTCTTCCTGCCTTGTGTCATTTCCCTCTTGGGACTAAAACGCCTTTGTGCCAAATTGCAAAGCTCCTGAATGCCTTCACTGCACAGAGCTGCTGCTCCCCTCTCCCCAGCCAGCCAGAGGAGCAGGCTGCACAGGATAATCAATGCCTGGATGTGATAGGCACACAAATGAGGAATGTGAGGCATAAGAAAGATATGGAGAAAGAGAATTTTTTTTTTTTTGGCCAAGTTTGCAGCCCCAGTCAAACCTCTTTTTCCTTTGCTTGAAAGTTCACAGCAGAAATTGGCCAGTGCTGTCCATCATTTAGGAATAACAGTGAACTTCTTGGGGATGCTAATGAAGATCTCCTACAACAGCATCCAGGAGAAATGCTGCATATCTCCAGGTAGCCAAGGAGTTGCTTGGCTCGTCACCTCCCAGCCTGACTGCAGTGCTGAGGACAAAGCTTTCAGCACAGAGCATCCTCAGCTGTGCAGAGCACAGTGACCCTTCTCTTAGCCTGTGTCACAGCACAGACATACCCTGGCTGCTCTCCCTGCTCCTGCTGGCTCCTCAGGCAGTGCCATGCCCAGTTTGCAGTCACAGTGCTTGGTTTCACATTTGTCTTCAAATAAGGCTGGACACAAGAAACCTGAAAGGCTGCTCAGAACCCTCAGCCCTGCAGTGCAATGACATAAGGGCAAAGGCAGCTGGGAGGAAACCACGTCCTCAGTGAGCAGGCCAGGACTGTGGAGTAAACTCCCTGAGTAAGAAGATCTTCATAAGTGCACACACAGAGGTAAAATATTAATGCCCTGAAATGGCAAAGCCAGAGAATTGCATTCAGTGCATGTATCATATTTCTTCCTTCTTGCCTTTTTTATATCACAAGATAAAGGCTTCATTTTCTGTATTCCAAACCAAAAAGCACCCACAGCAAACAGTTGTCTCCAAAGGAGCAGCACAGAGTAACACAAAGCAGAGTTACTCCCCATGCTGCTGCACATCCCCAGGGTGGAGGTGGTGCAGGTTCTCCCAGCACACATTCACAGTGTGCCCCTGGACTGTTCCAGCAGGACATGAGGACAGGACACTGTGACTCCAGAGGTCAGTCAGGAGGGGCCTTCTCACAGCCATCCACTGTGAGTAGTTAATTTTCATTTGGCCCACAAGTGTTAATTAAGATGCCTCCTCATGGTTACAAAGACTATGGCTGTCATTCTGCCTGTGGTCTGTTGCTGTGGTGGCCACATAAACCATTCAACACCTCCTGTCTCACCCTTTCCTGTCCTTTTGGCAAGTTTTGGAGCCAAAGCAGTGCATTTATTCCATCAACAAAGCTTACCCACAGTAACTCAGGCTGTTGTAGTGAATTTGGCTCCATTCCCTCCCCCCTTCTACTACTCCATCAGGCTGAGCACACTTCTGGGCAGCTACCACTGAAGTTTCTTCCAAACATGAGTTTAATTTGTGTTGTACATGACAGAAGTCCCAAACTGGAGCTGACCTGCTAGCATCCAGCTTATTTGTAGCTGAATAAGCAAAACAACCTTTTGCTTTCTACCTATTAGGTCAGTGACATTGATTTCCCCTGACTGCAGTGGCTGCAGATCTTGACACACAGAAAAGGGAGAATTGAAAATACACTGGTAGCTCTGGGAGCTGCTGCCTGCTGTGGCAATGGGAATTCATGGTTCCTTTCCTTTTCCAGGTTTGTATGATGGGCTGGTCCTGTGCTGGACCCCAGTCCCCAGCTGTCCCCAGCTGTCCCCAGCTATTCCCATTTCCTCCAGACACATTATCCAGGGTCGACAGAGATGAATAATTAAGTCAGAGGGATGCACTAGGACTTGTGAAGGTGACACTTGGAATATCAGCAGAAGGAGTGTTGCAACTCATTTTTGTGCCCAGAGTTCTGCTCCTTTTAGCGTCAAGTCAGTGGTTCATTTGCTGTTGTCACAATCATTAATGTCATTAGCAGCTTCTGTGCTCTGAGGGTGCAGATGGCACTCAGTGGCCTGAAATAGGCTCTTTTTGGTTAGGAAGTGCCTCATCCAAAACACAGAGCACCCAATACACTCCTCTGCCAAGCCTCCAGTGCCACTGGACACCACGAGAGCCGTGTCCTCCTGGACCAGAGCTGTAGGGTCACAGTCAAGTGAGCTCTTGAGGCAGCAGCATCAGAAAGTCTTTCCTGTACAGGCACCCTTCAACTCCAGAGCTTTGTGCTCTCCACATGGAAAAAGCAGAGCTGGTGGCAGAGTGAGGGGGAGCCTCTCACCAAGTGCCTGCAGCAGATATCAGACACCAGCAAACACGTCAGACACCCCCATTAGCTGTCTCCTAATAAAAGTCTTCCAAGTACATTTGTGTTAGAAAATCAACAAAGAAACCCTTAATCATGAGAACAACTATTTATTTGGGCCTGGGCAGTGGAATTGGTTTATTACATGCTGCTCTTCAGACACAGTCTGTCTCTATACTTAGAAAATGTCAATTAATTTATAGTTGTGGAGCTTTCATTCCTCTCCTGATAGCTGGCACATTGTCTCCCCATTTCAATTTGTTGGCTCACTTTCTTGTATGAAAGTCAGAAGAAAAGGAGCATGAAGATCACCCTGGGAAGCTGTTGGTCAGACAGGGAGAAGAGAAACTGCCTCTAATTTTCCAGTAGTGTCTGAACTCAGCCTCAGCAGCCAGCCTTGACCTGGGACACTTAGGGGAGCTGTAAGACTCCTGGTTATGAAGCAAGTATAATTTTGCATAGTGCAGAGGGACTTCTTTCAATTAAGGAAGATGGCCATCCTATAAAATCTGTTGCCTTTATGGCATTTTGACATTAGAGAGGGGAACCCAGAAGGCTCAGGATTAGGAGAGCAGACCTCATGCATATCCCTCTCCTGCTCATAAACTCTAACCAAGGGCAGCTGCTCTCATCTGAGTTATCCTAACATTAGCAAACACACAGGGAATTTCTCCTTCATGGACAACCTGTCTCACTGTGCCTTTTCCTTCCCCAGGGCTGGGAGAACCACAGATAGTCACAATATGGGACAGTTCAGCACTGAAAGGAAGCTGCTTTCAGTTTCTTTCCCCACTTAATCTTCTGGAACATCCTCCTGCTGACAGCAGCCACTCTGCCCTCCACAACTGCCCATGGCCCCTGCAGCCCCAGGGTCCAGACAGAGAGGTCCTGGCACTTCCCACACAGCTGACAATTCCTGCAACAGAGGGATGCAGGGACAAGCAGCTGCTCATGCTATGACATAGCTGTAAGCTACAAAGCTAAAAATAAATAACAGTTCCTTGAGGAATAATACCAAAAACGCTTGGCATAGCTTGGGAACCGTAGGCCTGGACGTGGTCTGGCTTATTTTAGGAGGATTTGAGTATGTGCTGCCCAGCTGTCAGCGCCCTGAGGCTGCTCTGAGCTCTGTGTGTGTGTCTGTGCAGGATTACAGGGTGAACATCTTCCTGCGGCAGCAGTGGAACGACCCCCGGCTGGCCTACAACGAGTACCCCGACGACTCCCTGGACCTGGACCCCTCCATGCTGGACTCCATCTGGAAGCCTGACTTGTTCTTTGCTAACGAGAAAGGGGCCCATTTCCATGAGATCACCACGGACAACAAGCTGCTGAGGATCTCCCGGAACGGCAACGTCCTCTACAGCATCAGGTGAGGTGACCCCACCAAGGTGGGGAGGGCCACAGCCAAACCTCCCTGCCCAAGCCTAGGCTTTGAGCAGGTGTTGGAGAAGAGAAATTTAGGTGTTTTTAAGGTGTGAAATCATTCAATTAGCAGTGATGAAGCAATGTGGTGGGAAGGGAGCTCTGCTAAAGCATATTGAGACAGAGGCTTGGTCTGGGATGGAATCTAACTCATCTTTACCTCTTTCAGCTCAAGGACTTCTGCTCCTTGCTAGTAGATTCCTTAACATCCCTAATGTAAAATTACTTCAGATATCTTATGTTAGTATAAGCCTAAAACCAGCTGTGCTATGTGAAATCTAGTAGAAGCTCATGAACACTCTGTTTTCAAAGCTGCAGCATTTCCTGACCAAAAAGAAAAAAAAAGGCAAAAATCAGGGAAAATGCTGAGTAGAGCCCCATGGCTTTGTCTCAGCCTTGTTGTTCCCAGTTATCCCTTTATTGCTAGATCCAAGAATCCATCAGCAAAATTGAACTAATTGCACTGAATTTCCCACAGGAAACCAACCTTAGCCCCCACCTTCACTTCCTACCCCACTCACACTTTATTTTAAACAAATGAAATTAAGATCAAATTTCACAGGGTTAGACTGGGGAACTCTATACTGTATAACTAACTGTATACTAACTCTATATTGAAGACTTGTTCACCTCGTGTGTAATGTAAATTTGCCCATCTCACACTGCAGCTCCCAGTGGCAGCAGTGGGAAGGAAAAGCAGCATGGAGCTGTAAAATGGGAAATAAACAGCCCAGTGGTGCAAAGTAGATGGTATCCATCAAACACCAAGGTGGTTCCAGCCCAAAGACCAGCTCCCTGATGGCCAAAACAATACAAGTATTGCCACATGTCTTGGCTGAATGGGGAAACCTCAGTTTTTAATTTTAAAAACCAGGCAGGGAGCAAAACTAAGAGCAGCAACTTGGTAGTGAGCATGGCACAGAGTCCTGCTCCAGGAGGCTCTGCAGGGGCACAGAGGGGGAGTGCAGGGATTGCTCTGCCAAACAGAGCAATGACCCAGCAGGGAACATGGAAAAATCACCACTTTCAAGGCAAAAACTTGAAAATATTTCAGTTCTTGTTTAAAAAGAACAACTTTCCTATCTCACTCATCTCCAAATGAAAATATAGGTTTCTTTGTAAGTACATTTTCCTTTGAAAATTAAAAAGAAAGAGGACATTCCTTAAGAAGAGCACCCTGTAAATGCGAAGAGTTTCCAGAAGGAGAAATAGTCTTTCCTTTTAAAAAGAAAAAGCTCTATAAGGTGCTCTGCCATTTTCTAACTGGTCCTTTGCTACTACTATTTACAATAATCAAACTCTAGGCAAGGTATTTACAAGAAGGTGGACTTTGTCACATCTTCTGTCCCAACATGCCTCTAAACTCAAGCTGAGAATTTCTAACAACATAAGATTTTAAATTAAAGGATCTTTCCCTCCTGATAAGTTTCTTGTAGGTCTGATGATAGAAAAATTCAATTTCTGTCCCCTGGGTAATTCTGCTATTTCTACATCAAGGCAAAAAGCTGAAATCCCTAAACATTTCAGGGAAAGGCATTTTCAACATTATCAAACCAAATAACTCAAGTCTAACTATCTGGAGCAAATAATTTAGTATCAGCTTGTTGAACCAACCAAACATTTTAAGCACAGATCATGGTACAGAGCAGCACAGCAATATAACACAGAAAATGCAGCCTGCACCTAGCAGAAAATTGAGACAGAAATAGAGGTCTCAAGGGCTCTGCAGGAATTTGGGAAGATACAGGAGTTCATATTGGCTTAGCACAAGGCATTTTCCTGCAGAAAATCCCACTGAAGTCCTTCTTTCCCCACACACGAACATGATCCTGATCAAACTTCTTCTTGGCTGTTTTTTGATGACACACAGATGTTCTGTTCAGAGGTTTACAAACAGTGCCAGTCTCTAGAAATGTGTCTGGGGGTTCCGGAGGGTGGGCTTGGGCTTTGTGCTCACGCAGCCTGTGGTGAAGGACAGGGAGCAGAGCAGCAGAGCTGTGTGCTGAGGGAGCTCTGAGCTGCACACAAACAGCCCTGCAGTGGAAGGCTCTGCTGGAGCGGAGCCCCAGACCCAAATGTGGGGATTTCTGGTGCTGTCCAGCACCCCAGTGAGAGCACAGGCAGGGAGGTGATGGTGATCAGCCGTGTCTGAGGGGCTCAGCCCCAGCAGGGCCCATGTTTGGCATTCCCTGTGCTCTCTTCTCTCCGCAGGATCACGCTGACTCTGGCCTGCCCCATGGACCTGAAAAACTTCCCCATGGACGTACAGACGTGCATCATGCAGTTGGAAAGCTGTGAGTCCTGTGCACACCCCCATTTTGGAGAGGAGACAACCTCCTTTCCCTGCTGCTCTCCCCTGCCATCTCCTTTCCCAGCTGCAGCCCATTCCCAGCCCAGCCCTCACTGGAGGCTTGCTGGAGAACCTCTTGCTTAGGATTTTCCATTCATTCAGCCCATGTGACATTTGCTAGAGAAGCCAAACCTCAAAGGATCCCATGTGAGGAGCCCTTGTGTCTACACTGGCCTTTCACTGTGCAGGAGAGAGGTGAGAGTGCTTTCAGCTGCAAGTGGGATTTTTTTCTCTCTGGATGAACATCTGCCACTTGCACATGTTGCTTATCCCAAAGGAGGGAAAGATGATGAGCTTCTTCCAGAGAAAGAAATCAAGTTGGAAACAGTAGAAAATAGTTCAGCAAGCCAAATTCAAGAAGAAAATGTTATTTTTTGCAGAAAATTAATTGCAGCTCCAGTGGAAGTTGTTGCCCTGGCTTTTATGACGTGCAGAAGCAGCTCTGCCTCAGCCCAAATCCCATTCATGACAGCACTGTCAAGGAAGGCCAGGATGCACCCCTGCCTCCAAGCTCTCTTCTGCAACACTGTCCCTTTCCAGATCAGTATTTAATGTGACTCACATGACATTTGTCCCTTCCTCTCAACAGTTGGCTACACAATGAATGATCTCATATTTGAGTGGCAAGAAAAAGGAGCGGTGCAAGTTGCTGACGGGCTGACATTGCCTCAGTTTATCCTCAAAGAAGAAAAAGACTTGAGATACTGCACGAAGCACTACAACACAGGTCAGTGCTGCTAACCCTTAACTGAGGGGTTCAGCAGAGAGGAATTCAGGATTTGCCAGAATCTCTTGCTCTGTCTGATGGCACTCTGGCCCTGTCCTACACTTCCAGAGATAATAAACATGTGGGAACATATATAGCAAAGGAAAAGATGATGGACATAAATGTGCAAAACTCTCAGTAACATCTGCATCCATTCAAGGGTGTTTGGTTGGCATCTTCTCTCCTAGAACCTTCTTTTGTCTTTGAAATTTAGGTCATAAAGGACATACTGCCCAAGGGCTTTCTTTGCTACGTTAATGTTCATAGAATCCTGGAATGGTTTGGGTTGGAAGGGACTTTAAAGGTCCCTTTATTGCTCCAACCCCCTGCCATGGGTAGGGACATTTTCCACTGGACCAGGTTGCTCCAAGCCCTGTCCAACCTAGTCTTGGACACTTCCAGGGATTGGGTAGCCACAGCTTCTCGGGGCAACCTGTGCCAGGGCCTCTCCACCCTCACAGGGAAGAATTTCTTCCTGATATCTAATCTAAACCTTCTCTCTTTCAGTTTGAAGCCATTCCCCTTTGTCCCATCACTACATGCCCTGGGCAGCAGCAGTTCATTTCTTCTTCTGACGAGGCCCTGGTTTAGGCAGTGCAAGGAAAATCCCCAGACACTGGATGAAAACAGGAGGCTCACTGTGCCTTACCAATAACCTTCCATGTATTTCCCACCCTCCTCAGGCAAGTTCACCTGTATAGAAGCTCGTTTCCACCTGGAGAGGCAGATGGGCTATTACTTGATCCAGATGTACATCCCCAGCCTTCTCATTGTCATTCTGTCCTGGATCTCCTTCTGGATCAACATGGATGCTGCACCTGCTCGTGTGGGCCTGGGGATCACCACCGTGCTCACCATGACCACGCAGAGCTCTGGCTCCCGGGCATCACTGCCCAAGGTAGGGAACACCCTTGTCCTCACCAGGGACAGCACCTGAGTAAATCCCTACACAGATCCTCCTGCTGCCTTTGCACAATTCCTGTTTAAGGACAATCAGAGAAAATTCCAGTCCCATCCTGGAAAAATTTTTAATTCTCTATGACTAGCAGCAAAACTTCCCCTAAGATTCTTTATGAAGGGCTTCTGGTATGGTGGATTACTGTTTTCTTTGAATATAAACAATCAGAGTCAAGGCCTGAATAAATTAAAAGCTGTGGAATTATTGCTACTTAAGAGCCTGTGAGGAGTTTCAGTGACCTGATAACAGATTCACATTAAAGAGCGAGATTCTGGTATCCAAGAACAAATGTAAACCCTGTAAAACACCAAGTAAAAATGCATTTGGGTAAGGAAGCCGCTCCATTTCTGTCTCTTTCTCTGGCTCCCAGGTGTCCTACGTGAAGGCCATAGACATCTGGATGGCCGTGTGCTTGCTGTTTGTGTTCTCTGCCCTGCTGGAATACGCTGCCGTCAACTTCGTGTCTCGGCAGCACAAAGAGCTGCTCAGGTTCAGGAGGAAGAGGAGGCATCACAAGGTAATACATAAAGCATGAAGGACACACACAGCTGAAATCTGTCCCAGCAGAACACCATGGTCAAGTGAACCAAGCCACCAACCTGCAGGGAAGTCCCCAGTCTCTGGTCAGATGTTAAGGAGGCTCACACACCAAAAACCAGAGCTGCCTCACTGAGCTGTGCCTGTTCTAACAGCCTGCTGGCCCCACGAGTCCAGCAAGCTGGGTTTGCTAGCCAGCCAAGTGGCCTCAGCCAGAAGGGACAATTTTCACACAGCAATGTTGTGGTGTGAGTTCTCCTGCCCAGAAGCTGCAGCCAGGGCTGGGGGGAGGCAGGCAGGGAGGTGTGAGGGGTCTGTCAGAGAGCAGCACCCCCAGCACGACAGCCTTCAGTAGCCCAGAGGTAAGTGACACCTCTTTTGTCTCTGCCATCTCCATGTTCAAAAGCATCTGCTTCTCAGACTGACTGCAAATCCCTCCTGGAAGGAAAGAGCTTTATTCTGAGCCTTAGCCTGCTCCATGCTTACCTGCAGTGGCTGATCCCAATCCCAATCCCAATCCAAGCATGCACGCAGCTCCAACAGCTCCCCAGCCTGGGCTCCAACAGCTTTTAGGCTGAGGTGCCACAGCAAAGATTTCACCTCACTGATCACATTAGAAAGAAACATAAAGTTGGCTATGATCACAAGGCCAAAGGCACTTAAAATTGTCCCTATATAACTGGTAGAATCAGGAAAGGGGTTAGCAAATTTTCAGCACCAGGCCTGAGAGGCTGCCCTCAGGAGAGCACTAAAAACTAGTACATTTTCTAGGAGAGAAAAAACAAAGACAATTTTGCTGATGAAAATCTCAAGCAGCCCGTAGGTGACCACCAAGGTCTGCCTTAAATATTCCTCATGGGTATTTGTCTACTTTCCATGATCCATTCCATCCAGAAACCTACTCCCATTCCATTGTTTCACAGTCCCAGCCATTAAAAGTCTTTCCCAGGGTCTAACCTGTCCTGCAGCAGTTCACAGTGCATGCTTGCAGAACTGCTACCATTCCAGGAGGAAGTGGAGGCTGAGGAGCAGGAATCCCTGTATTTTTCTAGATTTGTCTCTCTCTGCTTCAGTCTTCCTATCTGCAGAACAGGAGATAATTGTTAATTTGTGCTCAACCCAGTCAGGACCAGGGATGAAATGTGTTGGACGAATGCAAGGGAAAAGAAGTAACAGATGGGACCCTCAGCACCCACTGATTTTGTTTGACCAGAACAGGGCTCTGCCATCCCAAAAACAGCAAAGCTTTGGTTCAGAAGATGCAGCTGAATAGAGGCAGAGCTATACCCACCCACATGGGTGCCTCCATAGTGCATTTATCTCTCCATCTGGATTCAGACATCCTGTCTCTGGATTTGTGCTGTTGTATGCAGATCAGCCTGTTGATAAAACAATGAGAAGGAAAAAAAAAGCCACTAATACACAGAAGAGTTTAAGAGATATTTGCCAGAGCTGTTCCACTGAACACAAGGCTGTAAGCACAGTCCCTGCCCAGACTCACAGCTATTTAAGTGGAACAAAGCATAAACAAAAACACTTGCAAAAGATAAATGAACAAGGTTTGTAGGCTCATCAGAAAACTAAGCTGACTGCTAATATGCAAATGGACTAATGCAGCTGCCAAAGGCACTAATTGCTCTGTCCTGATGTCCTGACTTGTCTGGGTAGCTCTGACTGGTTTAGGCATGACACACCAGGCTAAAAAAAAGTGAGATGTTGTAGTGGTATGGATCAGTCTGGTTAACATGATACCATCACCAGACCCACATGGAATGCATTTGGAAACACTTCCCAGTGTGGCTGGAGATCTTTGCCTTTCTGCTTTGACATGGCACCTTGAAAAAGGCACTCTTGTCTTCTCTAACCCTGGTACACCACTCACCAAAACAAAGCTACAGTGGCCAAAACAAAGTCACAGCCAGTGGTCCCTCAGCAATGAAGAGATAAAAAAAATCCAGTCAACTAAGGATCAAGTGGTTTAGGTTAAGCCAGACATGTGGCAGCATTTGTTTGTGCAATGGGAAAAGAGCAGAGGCAGTTTTACCTGAACCCCTGCAAAGCAGACATGATAAGTCTGTAAGCTCTGAGTATGTCAGAAAGCCAGATCTTGGTTTTATTTGGGTAGTTTTGTTTTGCTCAGATATGGCAGTGTCCTCTGTGTCCTGCTCCTCCATCCCATGCAGCTGCCCATGGGATGCAGGGGCCACCCCGAAGAGACTCTTCAAAGGGCAGGGGAAGGGGCAGCAGGGCACAGTGGGCAGGCAGCTGCAAGGGAGGGAGGGGGCTGCTGGGTCAGGGTTGGGGGACACAGCATGGATCAGCCCCTGCTAATGATTAATTAGTGCCATTGGTCTACAATTAGCCTTGGTGACCTGAAGTCAAGAGACTTCAGATTCTGCCTCTGCAATTCACTGCTTGAATTATTTGGGCCAAACTCAGTTTTCCCTGTCATTACAACCCTGTGTTCAATAAAATAGGGCTAAATCACTCTGGGATTCCAGCAAAGCTTTCACCAAAAGAACCCAAACAGCAACACCCTTTGCCTTTAGACCAGAACACAAATTATATTTTTTTTTTTCTCGATAATTGGCAGTACCACAAGCAGCCATGTCTTACCATTGACCCACAGAAGGACACTCCAGGTCCTCACCTAGAAGCTGGCTGGTGGGGATGGCTGTGGGTGCCGTGGGCAGGCTGGTTGCACGCTGCCTGCAGAGCTCTTTCCCTGGACAGCTCCTGGCTCCTGCGCATCCATGTAACTCTGTAGGAAGCAGCTGCGGCTTTGGCTACGTGAGTTACATGGAGCCCACTCCTTCTGGGCAAGCTGAAACTGCACAGGCAAAGCAAAGAAGGTGCTGATAGGAGGTGGGGAGGGTAGGGAGAGGCAGAAGCAAAACAGGGGATGCAATTGGAAAAATGAAAGCAGCGCCACAAACCCTTCATTATGCCAAAGACCTGAACGGGGTGAAAGTCAGTCCTGTTCTCCACGGGGTGCCTGGATCCCCTGATTTGCATCTGTGCATCACACAGCTGGCACCCCTCTATAAGGCTGATCTCCCAAGAGCAGGGGTTTGCCCGAGGGTGCCGGGGCACGGCGGGAGCACCTTTCCCGTGCAGAGCAGGACGCTGTCAGCGGAGAGCCTTATAGCGAGGGTGCACTGCCTATATCTCATTTTAAGTAGAGTCCCATGCTCAATCTGTTCCAGGAGGATGAAGCTGGTGAAGGCAGGTTCAACTTCACTGCCTATGGGATGGGGCCAGCTTGCCTACAAGCCAAGGACGGCATCTCTGTCAAGGGAGCCAACAACAACAACACGGCCAACCCGGTGCCGCCGCCGTCCCGCTCCCCCGAGGAGATGAGGAAACTCTTCATCCAGAGAGCCAAGAAGATCGACAAGATCTCCCGCATCGGCTTCCCCATGGCCTTCCTCATCTTCAACATTTTCTACTGGATCATCTACAAGATCGTCCGCAGAGAGGACGTGCACAACCAGTGAGGGGAGGGGAGCGGCCGGGAGGGAGCGAGCAACCCTTTATATATGTGCAATAGCAATGCAGCAATGCATGAATTTAAGAATGCGGCAATATCTACTAAAAAAAAAAAAGTTAAAAAAAAATGGGGAGGGGGGCTGGGAGGGACTTTTAATCATGTGAACTGAGAGTATGTGGCACAGGGAGGAGAGAAGAAGCTCTTGATCTGAGGAGAGCAGGGTGGGAGTTAGTTTTACAGCATAAGAAGATGAGGATTGCTCCAGCAATCCAAGCGGTGTAATATAGTAATATATATTCATGCTTAATTATAATGCAAAAACAAAACAAAACAAAAGAAAAAAAAACCTAACAAAAAAAATCCTTTTTTTAGCCTATTAACAGCTTAGATTCTCAAGTCACTGGAATGATTCATGATTCCATGTGCATAAACTACTGCAATTATGCTTTATCTGACTTTTGCTATAGAAAGGCCATTCCAGTCAAGCACGTGGGGGGAAAAAGCCCTAACAAAAAGGGAAAAAGACCTCAAGAAAATCATTCTGTACTTCTCTAGGTTTTGCACTTTGAAAACTGGATCGATGGGGAAACTTAAGAAAGAGGCTGTGGATTGCTGTTTATTTTATATATTTACTTTTTTTAGTCACGGGTTTGCTGATCAAACACTTTGTGACTTTTGCATAGAGGAAAGCAAATACATTATCTCTCTCATCCCCATCAGAGAGCATCCAAAGGAAACTCAAGAAGGACATCAGGGCCTTCATCAGAAATCACAGGTACCTTCTGTCCTTTTAAACAACCTGGCAGGATTCAAGTCCTAGGAAGCAGAAATATTATTCAGAACACTAGAAACGATGAAGGATTTTTAAAATAGTTTTTTGTTTGTTTGTTCTTGGGGTTTTTTTTTTCCAAACCCCTTTCTGCCATATTTGTTTACAATGAGGGGATGGAAGCAATTGTATTTAAAATGTAGAGAAAACAGGCATCTTAATGCCTTGTTTTGACAGGACCGGGCGTGTGGCAATACTGTCAGTGAGGGGGGTGGGGGGCAGGTGTGTATAGAGAGAGCAGCTTTTATTTTCTGACATTTCATAGCACTTATATTAATAGTGAAGCTGGGCCGACGGACCCAAAATTCTATTTTTGTATCTATTTTGGTGCTGCACTTACCTTGAACACGGATGGGAAGATGGAGCAGGCTGCTTTGCCCCTCTCTGCTGCCTGGCAGAGAGATGGGGGAGGCTGGCACAGCTTGGTGGGGATGGGGAAAGGGGGGAGGGAGGTGGGAAGGGGGGAGCAAAGGGGTTTCTCTTTGCCCAAGAGGTAGCACAGGTTGGAATTGGTGTTTGGGGTGGGGAGAAATGTGCCAAACACCTGCAGGGTGTTACTTGAAAGCCTGGCTTGGGGCCTGTGGGCGAGCCAAGGGCTTGGTGTCCCACTTGTCCCTCTGGGCCCCTGGGTGTGAGCTGGCTGCAGCACCCGGGGCGACTCCGTTGTGTTCGTTTGCACTTTAGGGAGAGAGGTGAGAGAGAGCACCAAGGAAGAGACAATCAGTCTGCACTGAAGCACTTGGGGTCAGGTCTGGGTCAGGCACAAAAGAAGGCAGAGAGAAGAGTGGCACCCATGGGGTGCATCCACTCTCCTCCCTCTCCTGCTCAGGGTGGGAGCAGAGCTGAGCTGGGCTGTGGGAACAGACAGAGGAACAGACAGGCTCCCTCCTGCAGAGGCCGGAACAGCTCACAGCAAAGTGCCCTGGGGCACTGCCACGTCCAGCCTGGCCCAGGGCAGCAGCACCCAAGCCTGGCATGGGAGGCTGAAGTCGTGCTTAGCCATGGGTGTCCCAACCAGCACAGAAAGAAGCAGGTGAGAGGACAAGGGAGCCTGGGTCCTGCAGCTGTCCTGCACAGGGAAGATGCCAGGAGGAGAAACACCAGAGAAAACACCAGGGCTTGCTGGGGCTGGGTAGAGGGACATCCATCTCCAAGGCTGCCAATTCAGCACCTTTCACCAGCACTAAAAACACTTTAGTTCAAGAGGAAAAAAAGAAAAAAAAAAGGACAAGAATAGCAAGAGGAAAAAAGGGAGAAAAAACCACAGTGGTCACTATGTGGACTAGGGCAAATGTTTTGGCAAAGGCCACCCAGTTTTCTGAGTCCCTTTGTACTGCTGAGACAGGGAAAGGCCACAAGGTCACGCAGTGGGAGCATGAACCAGCACATCAGCCCTTTCCCTCCACTGGAGCAGCAGAAAACCTGTGGGCTGAGGATTCCTCCTTCCCCTGGCAGACGGTGCTTTCCCAAGCAGGGAGATCTCAAGCAGAGGCGTTTTTTGATGCTGGGACAAGGTCCCAAGCCTTGGCTGGAGCCCAAGTCTGCTGCTGGCTCTGGGTTTTTTTGCTGAATTATTGAACTGTCCCCGCGTGCGCCAGGGCCGGCTGTGCCAGCTGCGGTTTGGTGTCCTTGTCTGAGATGAAAGGCAAATCCAGGGAATTTCCCTCCCTGCCCGGCAGCACAGCAGAGTCTTGGCAACCCCCACACCACAGTTCCTTCCTCATGCAGGTGAATGACCTCAAATTGCTGTCTTTGGGTAAAAATGTCCTGTCTGGCTGCCTGTACCTTGCACTTTGGAGCGGGGCAATCTGGCCGTGGTTCACACACCTTCCATCCCTCCAGGACACCTGGGATGGCTCTCCAGGGCACAGCAGGGCTGCAGGTGTCCTCCCTAAAGGAGCTGCCTGTAGATCAACAAATCCCATGCCCCCATCTAGCTGAGTTTTGGTCCTACATCAAACCCAAACACCGAGGGCAGGAACAGAGCAAGGAGGAGGAAGAAATTCCTGCCTCATTCATTCTGCTCCAGCTGTACGTGGAAGGATCCCAGGTTCATCCTAGACCTCCTGGGTGCAGATGCAGTTATGTCACAGCTACTGCTTCATTGGAGCTCCAGTGCCACTTTTTGGCACAGAATAAGGCTGGAGGAAAGCATGTAAGGACTAAAAATCATCAGAAAATGCTGTTTCTTGCCCATACAAAAGCACCTCAGCTGCCAGTGGAGCCCATGGAAGTTTAGGGACTGAATTAGGAATCACACTCTTACTAGCCTGACTTGGCTTCCAGTTCAGCTTTGCAAGCTCTGGGCACGTTTGATGCCCACCATGAGCAGTGTTATTTTCTCTTCCTTAAGCAGCCAGTTTCCATTTGGGCCATTTTGCAGCCCCAGGGCTGCCTGCAGGGTGACAGTGAGCAGCACTCACATCCCAACAGGAAACACACAGGAGTCTTGGTGAAGTGCTGAGATAACTGTCCCAGGGATGTCCTGCCTGAGAGTTTCACCACCTAGAGGAGACTGTAGTGTTCTATGATCCCCTGGCAGGCCTGGGTGGCTTTCAAAATCAAAGGTTTTTCTCCATCTGTACCAGGTTGTGATTAGTCTCTGTATTGCAAAAGAACTCGTTTTGATAACTTATCTCATCTTTAAAGTAGGCTGCTTTAATGGTGCCAGCAAATATGTTTATTAGTAAGAATGCACAGGGTTTGGTATTGCAGGGTAACTTCCAGGCATACTGGTGGAATTTAACTCCATAATTGTTATCTCTTCTTAAGAATGAGGCTCAGAAGCAAAACCTCTGGATAAAATAGGAGTTGTCTGGCAGTAAAGAGAGAAAATTGAGTCCTAATTCACTTGGCTTCTTTGGAAAAAGAGAGCTTTATCCCAAATATTATTTCCAGGTGTTGCTAGAGACGTAATGCTTTGTGAGCAGGAATTCTTCTTCCCTACACATAAATATAAGTGTCCAGAATAACATAACATCCACTTACTATATTTTGATCAGGTAGAAGAGTTTCTCCCACTTTAATAGCTGATCCATCTGGGACCCCAGTGCCATCAGAGAGGTGCTGAGGAGGGTCCAGAACAGAGCAGTGAGCACGTGGGCTGCTGCAAGCTGCAGAGCTCAGCCTTGGCCTTGCCTGGGAACACTCAGGTAATTCCCTCCATGGCTCTGTGGTGCCCTAATTCTCCTGTCCTAGAAGCCTTTGCATGTCAGGCCTGGGGGACTTTGCTCCTAAAACTGTCAAACAATTTCAAATGCTGAATATTCTCACATCCTCCCAACAGGAACTTTTTTTTGTCTTTGTTTTCCTCAGAGTTTTCTGGAAGGTTTTTCTTAGTCTTCTGAAGATCTTTCATTTTGCAAAGCAAAGACAATTCAAATTACACTGTTGGATGCCCTTTATTTTGACTGTGATTTAAAGACTTAATTTCCCAATGCTGGTAGGAAAAGGGTTTAGAAGCATTTACAATGTATATTTATGAAAAGAAAGGAACGTAGGAAAGGAGAAAAGGCTATTTTCAGTGGTGCCATATTTTTCAAAGGTTGTATACAATCATACTTTTGTACTGTACTACCATTACTTAATAAAACATATTAAGTTATGCCTGTGCCAAAGACAGACAATCTCTTTAAATATCCCATTCCTTACCCCAAAACCTTGATACTGGCAGCAGAGGACAGCACAATGTGGACCATGGTACCTCAAACCCCAATCCTGCTGCAGCATACCACAGAGTTCAGCTCAGCAAAGGAATTATCTGATCCATTTCCAGCTTGGAAGCACCCACACATTCTTGTCTTCTTCTCAAAAGGAGGTGGATGGAAAGGGCTTTCTGTGCTGCTCCTGCATCAATAGTTTTCCATGATTTGCATGGAGAGAGTGTACTAGTTAAGTAGAAAATTGAGATACTTGATTGTTCTTCAGGATGTTAGGATGAGCACCAAAGCAGAAGCTAATAGTCATTAATTTTAGCATCTTAAATTACTTCAGGTTCTTTAAGTCTTCCCATTCCCTTCTTTCTTCCTCCTTAACAATTATTTCTTAAGGGCAGTTGCACATCTCTTGCTCAAAGGTATCTACACAAGGCTCTCACTTCATTCAAGTCTAATGCACTCCTCTGTGTTCATCTCCCTTTTTTTCCGTTCCTGTGGGGCTCAGTTCCTCAGCAGTGGAAACTTTGAAGGGCCTGGAATTGGTGTCTTGCCAAACACAGGGCAAAATATGGCACTGAAACCATTCCCCAAGGCAGGCACAGTGACAGCTCCCAGGGAAGTGCTCTCATGGCCAGCCATGCATGGAGGGGACTCCTGGGGAATGCCATGGTGGCCACTAAGGGCTCTTTTGACTGTGCTCTGTGAAGGAAATCAGTGTCAGCTAGAAGGAATTCAGTCTGTCTGTTATTCCTGTAGAGCTCCCTGTGTTCCATTGATTCAGCTCTACAGCAGCTGCTTATAGGAAATCAGGTCCTTGCACCAGAGCCAGCGTGGCAGTGGGAATCCCAACCTGAGAGCCCCCAAGCCCAGGAACAATGACCTCTCTGCTTGCAGCTTTCCAGGTTCAGCTCTTCCCTCACCTGGTCATACTGTCCCAGCATCACTCTGCCTGCTCTGTAACATTGGAAAGGACACAAATCACCGGGCAGGAAATAAGAAGAGGGATGATTTCAGCCCCCAGCAGAGGCAATTACCGGTTAAATTATCAAATGAGGATCCTGGCAAAGAGTGGCAGAGAAGAGGAAGGGGAAGGAAAAGCACTAGGAGAGGTTCAGTTTACATGCCACATCACTCCTGCCATCCAAGGCCAACAAGCATGGTGCGAGGCAGCAGGAATTAAAGGGTTGTATAAAATAAGACCATCAAATCTGGCAAAAAAAGCTGCAGTCTCTTGTGCACTTCACTGCCAGGTTTCTGAGCAGAAGTGTTAAGGGAGTCTCATGTTTGTGGTATTCCTGTTCCTCGGTCTATTACAGACAGTGCTGAAGCCCATCCTGGGACAGGACTGGCTCCCAGCAGGGCTGGAGCTGGGTCAGCCGTGGTTTGACCCAGACCACGCACAGGGAAAGGGAACAGATGGAGCAGATTCAGCACAAGCTGATGTTGCCACTCTGGGGAAAGGCAGGGGGATTGCTGTGTGCTGGTTTAACAATCCCTGCAGCCCTCAGAGCATCGCTGCCTCAACAAGCACAAGGGAGAGGGAGCAGCAGCTCCCAGCCAGGGGAGGGGACACAAACCCTGTCCCCAGACTGAGGGTCAAGTATGTCAGCACTTCCAGTATAAAATCATCCATCTTTTCCTGGGCAGAGGATGATACCAGCATAAATAAGCCATCAGCACAGCTTGAATTTAGCTTTTATTTACAGATTTATCACTGAATTGCGTAAGTAGCTTAAGTCAAACAAGGACGTCCTCCTCACCTATCCAGGAAACTGGGGCATGAGGTATCATCAGTAACCACGTGCCCAGGCTGTGAGCATGTCACTGCTGGGGCAGATGAGTCAAGTTTGGCACAAGCAGGAGCAGGCAGAGCTGCCTGGAGCTGCCAGGTCTGAGGGACACAGAATTCACAGGTAGTTTTTGCTGCTAAGGCTTTTGGGAAGCTGGGCCCAGGACTGTTAGCACTGTAGCAAGCCAAAATCCCCTTCCCCAGAGGGGTTGTGGGAGGACATCTGCCTTATCCAGGCACTTGGTGACACTGCAGCACTGCTGGGTTACCTGTCTGACAAAAACATGAATCAGGCTTTAGGCTGCAAACCAGCTGAGCCAGATGGCCTAGGTTAAACACATCACAGAATTTGAGCACTAAATTACTGCTCCAAGTTCAAGCCTGAACCACTTTGCAGTGATGACACCATCACAGTCACAATTACAGTGGAGGCCTGGTTAAAGCAGCATTGCCCTGTCAGAGCCCTGCAGGCATCAGCAGGGCATGACCTGCAAGGATAACAGAACTGGGGCCTGAGCTCCAGGGCTTCTTGCTTGGCACCTCATCCCCAAACATTGACCTTTATTGAATGAGAACTATGCAATACTGAAGATTGTGCCACAGGTGGTGCCTTAGCCACCTCTCCTGGGTATGCACTCACACATTTTCAGAAGTATCCTCACCACGGTTACTTGTGCTGGGGTGAAGAGCCAATGAGTTCCTGAGGAGCGGAGCCAGCTCTGGAGCTTGTGATGTGCCACAAGCACGTTGTGACCTCAGCTTCTCAGCCAGGTCTGCTCTGCTGAGGCTGCACTGTTAGAGAGTAGAAGAGTCCCAAGAGTTTGGCTCCCCAGGCAAGAGTAGAGTGGAGGCAGGGATCTGAAAAGAGAAAGGAAGAGCAGATCAAGGATCATGTAAGGCAGAGGAACCTGTAGTACTCACTCCTTGCTGTAGTTAAGTGCAGTCACTGCAACCAATACAGTCTTTGTGGGAGTCAAGGCTTTAAATACTGCTGCTTATTCCTTGAGGGGCTGGAAAGAGAATTCAGGAGGCTGGACTTGTTCTACGGAGGAAGAGACATGGGGCAGCACGGGCAGTGTCACCTCTAAAAACAGGGCTTGAGAAAGCAGCAAGGAGTGGAAGTGGAGGAGCAGCCTCTGTCACATAAGAATGGTGCTGGGAATGCACCTTGCTGCATGCCAAGGTGTGGGACCAGGTACATCCTCCACAGGCAGGAGTGAAACCATCCTGGCAAGTCCTTGGTCATGCATGCCTCCACTTGTCATCAATCCCACTTTTGATCAGGACAACTACAGTAATTAAAAAAAAAAAAACCAAAAAAACCCACTGACTTAGGCTATTGTTACATCCTCTCCTTACTATTTTAAGTGACCGTGGCCAGTCCCTTGGTCACAGTAGCAGAGCTCAGCTGTACCAGATATGCTCAGCTAGAGGCTAACCCAACAAAACCTTAGCACAAGGGAGCAGAAGTTCCTTTGCCTTGTGCTTATCAGTTGTTTCCCTAGGCCAGGGAAACAACTGAACCAGGGCACTCTGCTCTGCCTACACTGAATTTGTACTTTCCTTTCTATTCCAATCTTCCCATATCTGCTATGTTTTTGTCCAAAACACTGTCATTCTTCCAATTCCAGAAGAATTGGTTAGATCAGAAGAGAAAATAAGCTCAGAAACAGCATGGGCCAAGCTGACAAATCCCCAAGTTAACCTAGTCAGAGTGGAAAATTGTAAAAAGAGCACCTCCACACCCAGACTGATGTCCCACCTCAACCCACACACAGCTCTCCAGACCTGATCAGTGCCACTTAACCTGACAGGGCATTTAAAATATTCACACATTTCAGAAAAATGATTGATACATCCATCCTTAAATCAGGCCACAACAGCAGGTTAATCTGGGGATCTGTCAGCTTTGGGAGCATTCAAATTGTAACTTCTGTGAAACAAACGTTAAGATCCAAACAGTGATGTGTTGTGAGAATCTGAGAGGCAGGCAAGCAGTAAACCCTCCCCTCGCTGGGAAGAGTGACCTGTTGTGCTTGAACTCTGCCTCTGAGCTCCTTCTCACTGTGCAACCAGCCTGGTGCTCCCTGTGACTGGGGCAGGGGGTCAGGAGAGCTCCAGGCAGCTCCAGAGGCACACAGGGCACAAAGGCCAAGGGACTTAGCTCACCACATGCACAGGGAATGAGTGATCCTGAAAAATGTACCGCCTGGAGCGTCTCAAGCCTACTGTGAAATGGAATTCCTAGACAAAAACAGAAATTTGTGTGGTTCCCAAGTCTGGTCGTGACACACTGACAGCACTAACCATGGCCAGAGCTCACCTCTTCTTTCATGGACTGTCCATGGACTTACCGAGCTGCAGCAAAGGTTTGACTGTTTCAAAAGAACTGAAATAGGAGGTAACTGTGCTAAAAGCCATTCACACTTGTGTGTGTGTGATACAGGAAACTTCAGTGGATTAAGAGACTGAGAGACGTAAAGACAAAGCAACACACAGAGGACTTCACCCAAAAATGGCCTGACGTGCAAAGGTCAGTGAATTTCATCGCAGTTTGCCATCCTGCAGCAGTGGTGACACCACCCTGAAGCAGCCTTGGAACCCTGAAGATGCACAAGCCTGTCCCACGCAGTTGTCACCACCCACCCGAGATCAAACCACAGCCATGAACAGGCTGAACATCGTGGACAGTGACATTTTATGGCCTGTGCTGTCTCTCACCTTCTACCACAGTGTACAGCATATCATGCTTGTTATATTACAACTAAGGAGTAATGAAAAACTTACATTTAAGTGACATAAAAAAAGGAGGGGAGGACCCACGAATTTCTCCCATCCAACTATAAACGCACACCCATTTACATTGTTTTGTAAATGAATTTAAAAGAAAAATAAAAATATTAAGATATTTCTCTTCAGGACAACCATTGCACATTTGGTTTTGCTTTGGAGGGGAGATACAAACACACACAGCAGGAATACTTTCCAATTGAAAATATGCAAAACAAATAGAAGTGGGAACAGTTCAGCACCTAGACAGCATTTTCCTTCTGTCCTTGATAAACATTATCTCAGTTTCCCCCAGCATTTACTTCACTCAAAATCTGGTATCTAGATAGAACACCTCACAAAAACGTTTGAAAAAAGCCTATTAAGCAGTGGCATTGTACCGCCCCATTTTCTGCCTCTCCCATCTGCAAACCATTTGTATGAAGAAAATCTTTGTTTCCAAAACTTGGCTTACTAGAGCTCATTTGTTCCCAAACACAACAGGGCCTTGATGATGCTGTTTACAGCAGGGGCAGCCAAAGGCTGGGCTGGCTCAGCAGCCGCAGGGGGAGATGTTACAGGGTGTCCCTTCCCTCTGCCAGCACCCCCTGTGCCCTGGGAGGGTCATGCCTGTCACCCTCCATCAGGGTAAGAATGTGGGGTTCAGCACAGACCCAAACCCTGGCTGCAGGACAGACCCTCTTGACACACAGGTCCACCACAGCCCCTTTATCAGAGTTCTTTTGTAAGTACTAAATCCAGATTTGAGCTATTTATGAGGGTTTTCATGGGCTTGCAAAAANCCCAAGTTTGTTCATCAACAGGAAAGGATGGCAACAAGGTCAGAGTGTTTTCCTTCTTCAATCTTATCAAGATCTCAGAAGCAGTGACATTAAATTGGCCCAGTTTGATCAACTTTTCAGCATAGGAAAAAGGAGCAGCTGCTCCTAACAGGACAAAACTCATCTCCCTTTAACATCACATGAGCATCTTTAAAACAGACAATGAAAGAGCTGCATATGCAGCCGTTTTCATTTTCTTCTTTGGCAGGTGGGTGCTGAAATATCCACATCTCACAGGAGATAATCAGAAAAATATTCAGAGTAAGAATCCCTGGAGTTAATGTAAGAAGGAGGAAAGAAATGGGCAATGCAAGTGCTCTCTGAGTACCTCTACTGGTTCATTTACACAAGTTGAAAAAAAAAATGGAAAAGTCAGTGCTTTTTAATTTTCATGCTTCTCTCCCTTCAAGAACAAGGGAGGCATGTGAGAAATACAAAATATAAAGTGCAGTCGTGTTCAAAACTTAAGATGTAAAATTCTTCAAAAGGAATAAATCAGCTTAATCATGAAGTACTCACCTGTCTTCTCTCTACCCACCTTAAAAAGGGATGTCTCTGTTATTTTCTGTATGAATTTACTATATATACATATGTATAAATCTATACATACACAAAATTGGTATGGCCTTACACTCCATTTAAGGGTATTTTACTACATTGGTCAGAGTGCAAAGCAATTGCTTCCTTCAAATCAGAATTTTTACATCATGAAGACATAAACCTGTAACTTAGACAATTTGCATGACCACATAGCCACAGTGGCAAATTATTTTTCTGGCTTGTAAAAAAAATAATTTTAAAACAGAAGTTCTATTTCAGCAGTTTGAAGATGGAATGTAAAGTTTCTGCTGTTAAATGTATATAAAATATATTTATTGAATCATACATTCATGCTGATTCCAATAAAAAAAATTAAAGATTTTTCTGAAATTTCTCTCCATGTATTTTTACTGCTGGAGGTTACACGCAGCAGCTGGAAACACAAAGGAAAATGTATTTCTTGTACTATTTTGTAAGCTAGGACATTATTTATACATAGCTTTAAAATTCTTCAGTAGATGGAGTGACCTTGGTGCAGACACCCAAAATGACATTTCAGAATGCAGGACTCACACTGAATTGCAAAGATGGTCACAGTAAAGTGTTTTTCCTTCCACTGTCAGGTGCTTTGTCAAGTTTGAAATATCACCAGTGGAACAGCAGATCCCTCCTGGCTTGGTAAATGGCATTTTGTGACAGAAAATAGAAGGGCAGCATCTTGCCCTTCAAATTTATTCTGAGATCGTGCTATTACTCCAAGAAGTGTCTTTAAGTGAGGATGGAGTTTGAAAGAATTTTACTCAGTTTCATGTCTCATAACCAAAAAAGTTATTAATGGACCACCTTGCCCCATTCTTCCATATAACATGCAAATAAAGATCTTCACTGCTGGGAGATCAAAACATCAATGAGGCAATTCCTTCCTCCCACAGCACACACAGCTTAGAACTTCACATAGTGCATGCTCCTGTCCCCAAGAAAAACCTTGTCATGGAGCAAAAACAGTTAAGAAACAATTTGTTCAAAAATACACCTGTCCACGCTGTGCAGAATAAGCAGCTGCAGAGATCAGGTACAGATCTTCATACCTGCACCCAGAACCATCCTTTCCACTCTGCACAGTGAACTCCCAGGTCTCAAGGACCTCTCTGCCACGTGGCACCAGGAGTTTCTCAGATTCAGGTCAGAGCTCACTGTTACCCCACGGGCTGCTCTCTGCCTCAGGAGTAAATCCTCTTGGCCAAGCTCTGCTTGCAGCAGCAAGCTCACCACTTCCACACTCACCTGGATGTGGATAGTGGACACCCAGGCACACCAGAGCTTCAGTCTGAGCAAATTTAAAGAAAAACATAAAAGGGTCCTGCAGAGCAAGGAAATGATCCCAGTCTGAATCCTTAAATGCAGAACCAACATCTGCATTCCCAAACACACAAAGATCCCAGTTCAGCTTTACAAAACAGCCCCACACAAGTCTGCTGGTACATCCCACTACTGCAGATGTTTCTCTATGCTCAAGGGCTAATTTACATCTTTAATTGTGAAAAAAAAAATGCTCTTGAAGGAAGAAAAAGCAGCAAAGGCAGAACATGGCTTCCAGTTCTGGTTTGAATGCCACAAACACCCCTGCAAGTGAAAAGCCCTTATTTCTACTTGTCTTATACCAGTAAGATCAGCCAGAAGAGGCCAGATCACCCATGAAACACACTTTCAGAAGGGCAGATCAAGGTATCCTGATCATGAAGATTATTCCAAATCTGTCCATGTGACTGCTATGGGTGCAAAAGTCTGACAGCTCTAGGCAGCTTTTCTTCACTTCCCAACTCCCTGCAGAGCACTGGGACACCAGGAACACTTCAGTACCATCATCTCCTTGTCATGACTGAGGCACTAGAATGGAGACACATACACAGTCTGATTCATTTCAGACTGGAGCATTTGGTTCCTAGAAAGAGCTGGACTACCTTGGTTATTAGAGCTCAGCCTCCTTGGAGCTCATGTAGCCCACTGCAGCCAGCTGAGGCACATTGGGGTTTCTTCATAGTTATCTTCAAAAATGTATGCAAAGCACTGGATGCCTCAGACAGGAGACACTGAGGTTTGAACAGTACAGCAAGGCAGAAACCAGAAGGGTTGGAGGCTACTGAAAGCCTGAACATCAAAACCAATGTGTAACATCTTGCAGCAGGTCTCTTCAGAGGACTTTGTTATTAGTGAGTCACAGAGCCAGCAAAATTCAAACACCAAGAGTCACTCTACAACATAACTTGCTTTTGAAAAGTATTTCTTTACAAGACATTCCCAGAGAATTTTATGTAAATATTTTATTTGCCTGTCATCTTGGGACAAGAACATGACTTTCTGGGTCAACATATTGAATATGATTCATTTGAGAACAAGCACACACATCATCCTTTAAAATTCTTTACTGACAGTCTTCTTTCAAATCAGACAGCAATGAGCCAGAACTGTCCAGCTCCCACTACAGAAATGGGGGTTCAAGCTTACGGATGCTTTTGCAGATTTGGTGAAGAGGTATAAAAGCTTCTATTAAAAGCACTTTGATAAGTCTGAAGTGCAACCTGTTACTGCAGTCTTCGGAGTCAACGTCAAGAATGGTAGAAACCCAACAAAGGGGAAAAAAACATATCACAAACAACAAGGACAGGGTTCAGTGAAAGATCTCCATTGTATACTTTCACCTCACAGGTATTCCTGATAGGAAAAATGCAAACAGCTTTAAAAAAACCAAAAAAATACCGGTTACCACCACAAGAGGAAGCAGCAGAATTTCCCCAAATGCTGGCTGTGAGAGCACACCACAGCTCACACTGCCCCAGTTCACTGAGGTATCCAATCTCCAGGTACAGATGGTAAGCAGGCCAATTTAAGACACCGTTGTAAGGAGGGAAGGGACAAACAGTGTAACAAATGCGAAGAGAAAAATAAAATGGAAAACAACACTCTAGCAACATTTAGTACAACCAGCTTCAACCAGTAAGTCTGGCAAGGAAAAGGCAAAACATGACTGTTGGGGACAGGAAATACCGAGGGCAGCTCTGCTCCAGAGCTCACAGGGCAGGAGATGATACACTGCATATGCACAGTCAGCACAGTCATAAACCAAGAAACATGGGAACAGTGACACCTGACACAGACCAGCAAACTTCCTATGCAGCTCTGCTGTGCTACCTAGAGACCTGGAGGCCTGGTGTAGACACAAATCCACCATTTTCATCCAGATGTTTAATACCAGGCATCACAGAAATCCTGCTTTGACCTTACAGCATCTCTTGGATTGAAATTACCCAGTTTTGTATTTTAATTTTCAGTTTCATCTTCTTTCAGAGGCAGTGGAGAGCGTTCAACATCTTAACATCAGGACAGACAACCACCTTCCATACTTCTGACAAAAACTCCTTCTTATCCACTTCAGGTCTGAAGCAAGGAATGAAGTACTGCAAAAATAATTATTACTTAGAGCAGCTGGAGCTGTAAAGGATGTGACACAGGTATTTCTGCTTTGCTTGTACTTTTGCAATAGTTACAACAGGACCTGTCCAGCTTCAAGTTCAAGTTATTAACTCCTGCATCCAAAAAGTATTTGTTTTCAATAATTTAAATGCAAAGTGATGCACAGAAGGTATTAAAAGCTTTAGCTACAACCATCTCTACCTTGTAAACCTAGTGACTGAAGAGCCTCTTCCCCTTGGAAAAATTCCAACATACTCTTGACTTGATAAAGCAAATCTAGACCTTTTTTATTTTTATTTTTTAAACAATTTGCCAAAACTGGAATGAGAGATAAATAGAAGGCACAACAATTTTGCTTTTTTTTTATACAAATACAAACTAAACATGAAAAAAACTCCCTATTTCAATAAAAAATTTCACAAGTTCAGGAAAAGTGTTTGAAGAGTCAAGTTCTAGACATTTAAAACCTACCCCACAATCCAAAATTTCAAAGTGGTAAAACAGTAGTTCGAATTCCTTGCTGTGATCATGTATCAAAAGGAAAAGAGATTCTACGGATACCCATTATTCCACTTTTACAGCGCCACAGAGAGAAAGGTGAAAAGTCAATTTTTCAAGTGGCAATGTCTCCAGACCAGAGGATGTTCATATGACCCTCAAAGAAACACCAGGAGTTTTGCTTTTCTGCCCTTGGAATACTTGCCAAGAACTATGTTTTCCTACAGGCTCTTGAACGCATGCACGTGAAATATTATTCCGCTGACTGCACCCAAATTCAGTAGAAAGAGGGGAGGACAAAAAAAATTAAAGAAAAAAGAAAGAGACATTCCTTTAGGAAAAACCACTGGTACCAAAAAAAACCAAAAATCAGTCCGTTAAGTTTGAGGTGAACAAGAAAATTCAGTTCTTTTCTTTTTAAAATCCACTTTTCCTAAAACGTTGTTCCACAAAGCTGGAATCTGGGACAAGGACTAGAAAAAAATAAATCACAGAACCATAACACAAACAAAAAGGGGCCAAAATAGTATCAAACGTAGCAGTCTATAACAGGCTAGGGCCACATTCCAAGATACCCAAGGCTGAAATTCACAAATTTGCAGGAAAAAGGGTTTGCGCCACCGTGTCAAATCCGCGACGAATTCACTGGCGTTGCCCGATCCCCCTTCCAGCTCCAAATCCTGGCTTCTGAGACATTCCTCCACGTGGAGGCCCTCGAATCCCACCTCCCAGCCCCCCACGAGTGCCTCCAGGTCCACGGGGTCTGTTATCTCTGCGGTCACCCTCCCTGGCAGCTCGTGTTTTCTTCTCCTCCACGTTCAGGCGCACCTCTCCCCTGAACATGATGGGCTGCAACAGAAGCAGAGAAGGTACTGTCATTCATGGGTCACCAGGAGATCTTCAAGGTCAAGCAGATTCTTGCAACTTTGTCTCATATCCTCCTCTCCATGAAAGACTGAAGGGTCTTAGGATTTCTTACTAAACAATAGCAACAGCCCAACAATGCATCCAGTCTTGGGACTTTACTGGAGAAAATAGATGTGAAGGAGTGACCTTTGAAAAGCCATCTCAGGCTTAACACTGAACATTCTGATGTGTTTCAGAAAAGAGCTGGGCTGTGAGCAAGCTCCCTGCGTGGCTTTGAGGTGCATCCGGAGTCCCTGCCTACCACAGCAGGCAGGCATGGGCACACATTCTGCATTAGCAATCACTGCTGACAGGCTGAGCAGGTACCTCCTGCCTTTGTTAGCAAAATGCTTTTCGGCTTGCACACCAATACAGCTTCTTCCTTTCAGCCTCTGACAAACAAGATTCTACTTGTCCATAGAATCAGACTCTACCTTGTCTTCCTGAAAGCTATTTATACACTTCCTGTGTTCAGCAACCTCCCACTAGAAAAAGGCTCTGTAATGAGCTGCCAAGAGCTACTTCAATGACAAAACACTGCACAAATCTTGGTAATAGGAGGGAAAAACATCACACCTACTTTAGTATGCTCAAAACTAAAGGGACCAAGTACAATCTCTTCCTGTTAAGCTAAAAAACATTATCTGTTGTCAACAGACCAAACACCACTGACTAGAAATTAATTTACCCTGTTGCTAAGGATCTTCTGAACTGGCTCAGGATCATCAAACACCACAAACCCAAAATTAGGGAGCTTTCCACCACTGTTGATGCGGAGTTCAACAACATTGCCATAGCCTGCAAGAGAAAAGCCAAGTTCTTGGGTCATACATTAGAATGCTCTGTTGACCACGCCCATGGCTGCAACCCCCAACCCCTCAGAGGGCAGCAAAGCAACTTACTTTGGAAAAAGTCTTTAAGTTCAGATTTATCCACATCATGGGGAAGGTTCCCAACAAACAGCTGATGACTGTCTGGGTATCTCACAATCCGCCTGGTTTCCACATCACCTTGTTCACCCTCACGAACTTGAACAGAAAAGCAAAACTGATTTTAGAAAAGTCAGTCCCCACAACAAACAGAAAAACAAGCCATGGGCAGAATTATCAATTATCACCATTAGAAAGAATTAATTCACATTGCCTATTTATTCATATACAAAAAAAGGAAAGCATTCTGCAATAGCAAGTGTGTAAGGATTCACTTTTTATCACCTGGCTGAGGCCAAGCTTGAATTCTCACTTGAGCAAAAATCATTTGTTTACTGACAAAAATAATGAGATTTTAAAAGCTTTAATTATCACACTGCTTCCCCAAAACCTTCAAGCAACAGAAAACAGGTGCTTTGCAGCTTCTCTTACTTGGCCTAGGACCCCGCTGAGGTGGGATGCTCGTTCGCTGCTCCCTCACTCGCTGATCCCTCTGAGGTCTCTGAGGGGGGGTCTGAGATTCAGGCTTTGCCTCAGGGCGGGGCTGTATCAATTCAAAAAAGGAGTAAACAGTTGAGAGCCAGACAGACATACCAGCAGCTTCAGCTTTTAAGAGCTCACTCTTAAAGTTGGTAATAAAAAAATACAGGAAAGGGTCATAGTTTTTTCCACCTGTGACTAAAACACGTTAGCTCATATGCTAAAGGCAAGCAGCATTCACATGAACATTCCCTGTTCTCCTCCATGAGGAACGATTAATTCTCATCCCAAAAACCAAGGAACAACATCTCATAAGGTCTACAAGGAATCACAGAATGCCAAGTCTTTGGGGCCTGGGAAGTCAAATCAGAAGCCAGCAGATTTCACTCTTTTTCCCCTGTCAGCCAGTTCAGCTCTTGAACTCCTCCAGGTGCTGGATTCCTACCTGCGAGACCGGTACTTTCACAACATGAGGTGGTATTCCTGACACTGGGACAGCCCCACTGGGAGGAAGGTTCTTGCTGGTTACTGATGCCCAGGAAAATGTCTTTAAAAAAAAAAANAATAAGCAAGTACATCTCCTTCTGAAATATATTAGTGATAGGGCAGCTAAGAGAAACAAATTTTAACTTATACTTGAAAATCAGGAGCCAGCCAAGAGCAGTTTCCCCACTCTTTCCTTCAAATTATTTTAATTCAAAAGGCTCAGTGTAATGACAATGGAATCACACTTCTACTTTATTTCTGAATTCCGGAGCTCAAACAGGACACAGCAGTGTCCCAACACCAAGTATCACCTCAAGGTTAACCAAAGTATTGGATTCCTGAGTCCCAATCTGTCCACTTTTATCTTCCTTAACCCTGAGAAGTGACCAAAATCCCCAGGTAAAAATAAAGCTCTGTAAATAGACAGGAGAGCCATACTGATGAAACCACACCAGAGAAAAGAGATCCACTGTCATTACCCTGGAGTCCTCTTGCACTGCAGGAGCTGGATCAGCAGGAGCTGGAGAAGGACTCTTTTCCACAGTCTCTTCTGGAGCAGATTCCTCTAATACTGGCTCAGACTTTTCTTCCTGCACCTCTGGTTCAGGCTCCTGCTCAGGTTCTGCCTCTGGCTCAGGCTCTGCCTCTGCAGCTGTTTCTTCCAGGTGTTCCTCAATGTCATTGCTATTATACAGCAGCACAAAAAGCAGGAAAAAGAGGTGGTACTGTATTTATTCTGTTATTGGTAATAAGCAGTGCTACTTATCCAATACAGAAGTCAGGCACATGACATCTGAGAACAAGGCCAAGCAAGGCCACATTGCACAGGGATGCAAATTTTGCATTGGTACATTATTAAGCAGCAAAAAAAATTTCTCCATTTTAATTTCAGCTGATCAATAAACAGAAATTTTTGTGTGTCAGAAGAAAACTATTAATAACAATAAATTTATATGACCTGTCCTACAAGCAGCCTGTCTCACACAACACCTGACTTCATCTATAAATCTATTATTACCTGACAGCCTGCTCGTAATAAGCACCACTATCATCAGGAACAGCCTCAGGTGTCTGCTGTCTTTCCTCAGGTTCTTCACCTTCCTCCTCTGATTCTAAGTAAGGTTAGAAAAGAAAAAAAAGAAATAGCACACATCTTTAGTATGAGGCTCAAACACAAGGCACCTGACACAAAACACAGGTGAAGTTCCTGCCAAAGAGCACACAAGAAGCACTTTTGAGATGTGACATGAAACAGATTTTTCTAATATTTCCACTATCACTTAGGTTACTCAGTTTTGACCAAGGTTAAAAAACATGTTCCAAATACTTCAGAGAACCAGATTTATAACCTACAAATCTGACTGCAACTGCCAAAATAAGTCTTACAGTTCCTGTAATAGAAACAGATTATGCCAGAAAAATAATCATCTGCATGTCACAGCTCCTTGCTGGCCTGTAAAGAACTCCAGGCAAGGAAAAAAAACCCACAAGGCACATGAAATTTTACACTGATCTCTCTTCTCCAGCAAGAAGATTTCCTTTAATCTGGGAATAGAATGTCAGTATAGATCCAGAACCAAACACCAACAGAACCATCTAAAAAATTGTGCTACTTACCCTCTGGAGGCTCAGTATCAGAGTCCCCAAAAACCTCATCTTGGTAGCGGAAGATATCATTGTGGACATAGAACTTGTTTGCAACAGAGCCCTAAAAGCAAATCAAAGGGAAGAACCGAATCAATTACAACAATTCAGTAATGTAAAAATTGAAATAATGCGAAAACAAGAAATGTTCGAGAAAATCATCCTTCTCACAAGATTAATCAAAATTTGCCTCTTTTAAGAAAATGTTATTTGGGGCAGGAAAACAAGAAAGAAAAAGGACATCACTCCTAACAAGTCAAGTACGGATGGAACAAAGGAAAAAATTGTTGAAGTGCTTTTAATTCCAACAGCTCACAACATTGAAGAAGTGTGAGTGACAACTTCTTGGTGTCTAAAGTATCAATTCTTATCTCCAAGTCATATTGGAAAGTAGAGTGATCTTACAACACTCCTTTTTCACTTTCATTTTCAATTCTGTGAATTGCTTTGTTATAAAAAGTCTACTTTAAAATGCCACTTCAAATGCTAAGTCAGCACTTTTTGAACAAGGAAATCTGGAACCCATATTTTCAAGTGGCAGGAAGCATACCCTTCTTTCTACTACTTCTTTTTCAGTAAAAAGACCAGTTGCTAGGATGGCAAATTAAAGAGAAAATAATTATAATATGCTTAAGAAAGAAATGTGGTGCATTAACCTAGGAGTCCAAAGTCAGGATATTTATAACCGATTTCAATATCCAAGGTTAACGCACAATCATACAGAAATAGTGTAATTCCCAAAGGAACTTTCAGAAGTGCTCAACTTTGTGGCAGGTTACCTTGCCACAAACCCTTCAGACTGTAACCCTGAGGCAGCCAGAGGTCAGTGCTGCTGCCAGAGCCCCCAGCAGCCGAGCACACCCACCTCAGGCGCAAGCACGAAGGTCTGCATGAACCTGCGCACGGGCTGCATGTTGTTGGAGAGCTCGCCCATCACCTGCACCACCACACCGTCGTTGAGCGTGGCGTGGGCGTCCACATGACGGATCTTTGTGTGGCAGTCCTTGAAGTTTAGTGACAGCACCTTCTTGTGGATATCCTAGCAAAGAATGGTACACGTGGGTTATGCTGCAGGAGCCATTTCTGCCAACTCAGCAAAGCCATAAAAATCGGTTTAAGGTACATTCTTTAACTCTGGAGAGAAAGCTTGGCAGGATGCTTATTAAGTTTGCTTTGCAAGCAATTTTACATTATAAGCTTTCTATAAAGGAAGCACATTTTGCCTAACTATGGCTGTCTACAGTCAAGAGGGTTTTTTTCTCCCCATTTTATTTTTATTTCTTTTACACAAAGCACTTAAACAGGGTGGGGGTGAATCACAGCTGGATACATTTATTTTTTCAACCGTAAAGGTGACAAAATAGAAGGAAAGAAGAGCTTTCTTTTTTCAGGTTCTTACAGATTGCCCATAGACTGCATCAGCTGGTTTTCCATTGGAATCCAAGCCACCGTGGACATAGGAAGAGTTCTTTCCATAAAACCTGTTGGAAAGAAATATTTTAATGCCAAGCTTTGCTGTGTAAGAACATTGAGCCTCTACATTAGAGTGCAGTATGAATAATACACTTTCAACTAAATTTCCTGTCTGAATCACTAGAATAAAGCCACAAAATCTCATAATCCTGTTTCCAATCTGGAGGTGGGGGCAAAACAAAGTCTTCTCTTGTAAGCTGTAGCATTCAGGTGTGTCAGAGACCCAGGCACCAACAGCCAAAACCAAAGTCTCATGGGAGCTCATGATCCAATCCCAACAT
Organism: Dicaeum eximium; assembly: GCA_013396995.1. Taxonomy (NCBI): domain Eukaryota; kingdom Metazoa; phylum Chordata; class Aves; order Passeriformes; family Dicaeidae; genus Dicaeum; species Dicaeum eximium. Next base: position 814,812 of record VWZP01009193.1, read on the forward strand.
CCCCTTTCTGCATGAGGTCCCCAAAGCAACACCCTGAACATCCAGGATGCTGAAGGCTCCCCCTCAAGTTCTGACTTCAAGCTTGAGAAGGAGCAATGGGACTGTTTTGCTCTTCTACAGTAAAGAAAGCATTGCAGGTAACTCTTCCTTTCTGGAACTGAGAGGTTACCAGCTGAAATGTCCTAAGCACCATGGTACTGCACTCTGCCAGCAAACACAAGACTGGAATGCATTCCATGGCATGGAGTCAACTGTCCTCTGACCCACAGGGATGAGGTCAGCTGTCCACCTAAGTGGAGAAACACTCTGAGTAGGTGTTCCTGGGACTGGAAGGGGGAAGGTTTCAGAAACTTTATCTGGCTACTCAAAACACAGCAAAACAAAGTGTATCTTCATAAACAAGAAAACAAGACTAGTTTCAGGAAGGATACCTGTCAAACCAAACAGGACCCATTTGTTTAGATAATGGATTCTAGTTTGCTGCATATCCATAATTTCCTAACCCTCCTTTAAGAAAGAGCTGGTGTGACTCCCAAGAGAGACCAGTACACAAGCACACAACTTATTCAATGTTTTCTCCTAATCAGGAGGCATTTTATAAAGCCAAAAACTACAGAAATGCTTAACTAAGTGGTATTTCTCCAACTTCCATTTATATTGATTACAAGCAGAAGTGGCAAGCAGCATTTCAGTTAGAATCTGAAGTCAGATATTTAAAGAATTCCTGTAATCTTTATTATCCATCTTTTAACCCAGCTGATCAAAACCAAAAGTAAACAATGCTCAGCATCTTGAATAAATCGGCTTTTTAAGTGACCAAGTTCAGCAAGCTAAGATACAGTAATAAGATCATTCACCAATTTTAGCACACAAGTTAAGAACTTCAGACAGAAAACCAGCCCAAAGTGAAGCAGAGCTTTACCTGTGCAAATAGTCAGGTGCTTGGTTGAGCAGGGTATAGTACTGCCTCACGAACTCCCGCCCGACCAGCAGGGGACTTGGCTTCTCCATCACCATTTCTTTGGTCAACTGAAAACTATGGAAAAAAACAAAAGCTCCATAAACCACAAGCATTTCAAATGGCTGTTCACATCCTGATTGCATAAGCCACCTAATCACAGCAGAAAGCACGCACCAGGACTGTTTTACCCCTGTAAGCAGTTTAAGCAATGTGTTTTCAGAGTCATCACGGTTTTGGTGCCAGGGACAGGATTCCTGGGTACCAAACCAGAGGTGGGAGAGGCTGCAAGGCCAAGGGAGGTTACCTCATAACCTGCCAGTAGTTAATCATCCCACATATCCTCAGGAAAAAGCAGGTGGCAAGCAAGTAAGGTTCTTCAAGAGGATTTGCTAAGAGGCTAAGACATTTACAGTCAATCCAAATTCTACTTACCTCACTTGACTTCACAATCAGAATTAAAAGTCAGATGTTCTCAGGCAAAGCCTGTGCTACTGTATTAGGGGCATTTTTAGAAGGTCAGAATAAGTCCAACCTATTTTTATCAGCAGCACAGCACTGCTTGCTGTGAGTGTCAAGCGCTCTGGAGGAATATTAGATTATATTAAAATTATTATGCTACAAACTAACACATACTGCTCTTCCCCTGCTTCCACCAATCTCAGCAAGTCACTTCTCACTTAAATTCAGACCACCAGTCAAGTGAACAGCACCACCCATGCCCAGGGACAAATCCATCTGGATACCTTCCACCCACCTTCCATGGATCTCTAAGTTACAAAAATAAAGTATTTGCAGGTAGGTTACACAACACACGTATCTTCAGGACAGGGCAGCCCAAACCAAAGCACATTCCCACATTTCGTCCTTATTAAGTACTCAAACACTGTTGAAACTCATTCAAAATAGTTTTAAACTCACAGGGATAAACACAAATAGCTGGGCATGTTCTTGGTACCAAATACAGAACCAACAGCAACTTATCCTTCAAACATAGCAAAAGGGAAAGAAAAAGACTGGCTTTCCCACCTGCTTGTACTAATCACAGAATGTCTGGGTTGGAAGAGACCTTCAAGATCAGACTCCAACCCAGCCCTAACACCTCAACTAAACCATGGCACTGAGTGCCACATCCAGTCTTTTTTTAAACACATCCAGGGATGGTGACTCCACCACCTCCCCGGGCAGACCATTCCAGTACTTGATCACTCTTTCCGTGAATAACTTTTTCCTAAGCCCTGTCCCAGCTCATCCAAGGATCTTAAACGTTTGATACTCTCTGTATTTAATGAATTTCAGAACTTGTCCTTTAGACACCAAGAACTGACAAGAGTAGAGCTTCAGAAGACAGAGGTGACCAGGTTGGTGTTACTGCAGTGACAATTTCAAACACGCAACATACACAGGGCTGCAAAGAAGTCACAATTACACTGCTGGATGGAGCAGGCATGCTTAACAAGCTTTAAACCTCTAAGAGATGAACGTCCTTAGAAAGATGCCATGGAAGCTGGTACTTTAGGTGAAGCTAAGTCCAAATGAACCTGGCAAGTTTCATGTATCTCAATGGTTAAACACACAATATATGGTAATCAAGGGACATGACAATGTTCAGCCACACTGTCAGAACATACAGGTAATAGATGTGATCACACCCAAACTCCCAGCAGTGGCCAGAACGCACTGCATCCAGCTTTGCTGGAGGAATGCAGCTAAGATTCAAGCCAGAAGACCCAACAGCAGAGCTATAATTTTGTATACATTGATGGGTTTTGCTCTGCTTTTAATACAACCACACATTATCATCTTTTTAAGTTTAGAATAAATGAGAAGTCTTCCCATTCTGCTTTAAAACACACTTTTCTGTACGTTTCAACATAGCAAAAAAGATCTGGTGGGTTCCAGAGGACGTATCCATGAACTCGCTCTCAGCAGGACGTGTGTCTATCACCACCACACAAAGAAATGCTACCTACATGATAAGGTGCAGGAAAAAATAAGACTAAATATGACCTAGAACTTAAAGAGGCTTTCAGCTGTTTGAGGATATTTTCAAGAGCTAACCATGCAGAAAGCAAGAAACAGTCCACAGCTGGGTCTGGCCTACAGGAAATGCTCAGATTCTGCAAACCACTTTCATTTCAGGAAGGTTCCACCATCTGTGGTTTTGCAGAAGCCTTTGAACTCTATGTGTAATGTACTACAGATACAGATGTCCAACAGTCTGAGGTGACAAAAACCTCCAAAAGATGAACTCTTGCTTTCAACTGCATGTTAAATGAGATCCTCATAAAATATTATCAGACAATAAGAAAAACAGTAAAGTACAGCTAAGTGGTGGCTACCACTGATTTCCTCTTCCCACTTTGTTTCCTTTTGAGTACTTGTGAAGCTCTAGAAGGAGCAGGCCAACCCTAAAGCAGTGGGAGCAGAAATGGCAGACAGACATGACCTGCACTTTCAGCTCCAGTCAGCTTAACTGACAAGGCAGGATTTAGTTGCCCCACCACAGTTTAAAAATGCATTTCTGTGCTGCCAGTTTACAGCCAGGAAGACAGTCCTACCACACACCAAGATCATCATTTGGAGAATGACAGGAGGTACACTTAATTTCTTTGTGAAGATATAGTTTCCCTGGAATTCAAGCTTATTCCTACAGACATGAATAAGCAAATTTTCTATTCAATTTTGAAAAATTATAATTGGGCTCTTCTGAAAATTATTTTCAACTGCTTCCTAGAACACCAGTGTACAAAGCTTGACATTCTCACATTATGGCAAAAACTCCTGTAGCACTCAAATTTCAACAGCTGATTCACCAACAGCTCTTTCAGGTTTCTGTTCTTTAGTGAAAGTCCTCACCTGCATTAACCCACAGGCACATCATCTTCTCTGCTGGTCTCAGGAAATATTGGAAGTGAAGTGGCTTGATTAGGTCTGTCATACTTTAAAAATTTACATAAAAGAACTTCCCTTCTGCTAAGGGTGAAAAATCTATCAGAACTCCTAACATGGAAAGAGGAATTGCTGAGTGCCCAGTTGTTCTCAAGCAGAAAGAAATAGGAAAAGCCTTTACATGACCTAATCAGAGGACAACAATCTGCTTTTACTGCTGCTGCACCTGCTGCTACGTTGCCAGTTGCCATCTGCTCTCATTCTCCAGCCAGCACAACCTGAACGGTGGAAGCCAAGCATCTCCTCAGAGAGATTTGCTCCCTACCACTCACGAGCAATTTACTACTCCATATTCCCTGATCCAAGAAAAACTGCTAATACTTGATACTACATTTTCATTGCACAGCACATAATAGCACCAAATGTTTGAACTGTCACCACACTACTCCTGATAAAAGCTTATCCACACATTTTCCTGTCAATTGACATAATGATGAAAGGGTGAAAATTGACAGGAAAAGCTGAAAATCTGATTATTTAAGATTCATTCATAATCATGCATTCATATTATCCCATATGTAAAACAAATTGGATAAGTCAAATTACAACAAGTACACCATAACCATTCTACAGCATAACACAGCCCCTTCCTTAAGCCAAGGACTTAGAGGAAGACAAATACCTCCTTTACAGTGGTTATCACCTGGCTGATGGAAAATTCCACCATCTGTTACAATGCTCCCACTTGGCAGAAAATCAATGTCAGGCACTGAATTTCTAAAATACTGTTATGTAAATTAGAGCCATTTATGTAAATTCTGCATTAGCAAATTCAGATTTAGGTCCACAAAACCTATTAGTATTTTAGTGTTCAGAAAAATGGACTCAGCACTCACATCTAGCACAGATTGTTATTTTCTTACCAAACTGCAACATGGTGAAAGCAAACTAATCGTTGCTGTCCCAACTCAATTTGTTTGGGCTTTTTTTGTTGATTTGGGGTTTTTTAAAATTTTTGAATCAGACAAGTTTAGCCTGAATGTTGCTTCTACTGGAGTTCCTACACAGCAGAAGTGTGTCTCATGCTCATCACAGGATGTTTGGGCTCTCAGGACAAGTAGTCCCAAGACTCAGGGAAAAGCCCCTTGGCCTGATGTACAAGCCAAAGGACCAAAACCCAAATTTCACTTCCCAAGAGTGTGGCAATTTTAAACATCATCTGTCAAGAAAAAAGTTAGAACTAACAAGACAACAAATTAAAATCATAATCTCAACAGGCTCTGGTGTGTTTTTAAAATTAGCCTCATTTCTTTGTTCTCTGCCATCTTTAATTACATTTTTTGACTTGCATTTCAATACAAGGAACCTTCTCAACAAGCCCAAAGTTCCTACAATGCATTCTAGTCCTGACTGGAATACTACACAGCAGTTCACCCCTCCTCCTTTGGCTACTCAAGTGCTATAAGGTCTGAACTCCACTCCTCCCATCTCTACAAAGTGGTGGAGTTTACAGGGTGCCAAAATAGCCATTCAGAATGTCAAACTTTTCACACAACTCCACTCCCTCATTTTGGTATCAGTGAATTCCTTAACTTAAAAAAGCTTTTTGGAAATTGAAGAAACAGCAGGAGAAGCTTACATGGAACAGCGGTGTCTGCATCTAAGCACAACACGCCACAAATATGGCAAACAGTAATTTTGCTGGAAATTAAAGGTCTGGTCAATAGTTAATAGGATTGCATAATTAAGTGTCATTTGGGATTTCTCCAAGTTGCTTAGCAACAGGTGAGCATGCTCAAAGCCACAAACCATTTATCTAGATGGAATAACCAGCTCTAGAAGCAGTTACTGCTGCTGTTATGGACAAAAAAAATGAAAGTAATGGAAGAAAATGCCCAACAGGCCTCTAAAAGGCATGACATAGACTGGACGTTTAACAACAAATAAAGTTAATTCCAACTCTCTATACATTTTACATGACTAGAATCTGCTCTGCTGCTGACTAAGCAAGAAAAGAAAAAAAAAACATGAGGCTGGTACCTGTGTGAACCATGATACGAAACATTAAAGTGAACACTGGAACACAAGCTAAACTTGCACCCCATGGCAAATTCCAGGGCCCATCTCAGCTGGGGATTTGCATCATCACAGGAGCTTACACTCAAGTAGGAAGAGTGATGTTAAGTAAATGTGTACTTAAAACACGAAGACTGCAGATACACTGAGATATCCTTAGTTTAACCTTTTAGCCTTAACTATCCAAGGGGAACAAAGAAATCCAAAACAATCCAGTTGTTGACCTGAGCCTAAATTATAGGGAGCTGAAAATGCACCTCAAATAAGCAGGCAAATGAAGTCCCAAAACACCAATGTGCTTTAAAAAATAGGTCTCATTACTTGCCTCCCACTGGATGCAGAGGCAGACAATGTCACTGGGACTGTGTCCCAGCAGCACAGCCTATATTTCAGACACAAACCATCACAGCTGCCTACCTGTAACCAGTTCATCTTTTCTGCCTTTTGAGAGTCAGAGGCAAAGTATTCAACCTGGAAGAAGTTATCTTAAGTCAGCACTATTCCACAGGAGGCAAGATGCCTGGTAGCCATAGTCAATGGAAGTTCAACGATGGGATAAGTTATACAATAAATAACTATTTGAGGATCAAATTGGGACAAGTTGTGAAGTTATCAGCATTCAAATCTTACTAGCATCTCCAGGAAACATTGAGATAGTCTGTGAGATGAATGTATTTACCAGGAACTCCCAGAAGCAGGCACTTCAGGGCAGTGTGAATGAAGTGTCAGATGTATCATGGAGACAGAGGAGTCTTTAATAATCTTCCTAACTAACCCCTAACAAAACGTAGATCTAGACTGTCAAACTTAGCACAGCTATTTCTCCTTTCACTTGTGACTCATCTCCACTGTATGACCCACACAACCTACAAACACAGGCAGTGGCTACATTCATAAGATACTTGAGGTGTTACAGGGAACTAGATCCTAAAAAAATAATCACACAACAACCAGAATCACAAGGCAAACAGCTTTCTTTGTGCTTAATTATCCAGATGCAGCAGAAAGGCACAGCAATACCTGAGCCCCTTCTGAAGCTGAGACACACTGACAAGGGACACTCTAGAAAAGCCATACACCAACATATGGATAAGAAAAATTAAGTTAGGAGCTTATATATTTTCTAATAATATCATCCAAGCAATCAAACAAAATTTAAGCATGATTAAAAATAAGTTTTCATCACAAGATTAAAAAATAATTCAGAATTACATTCAGCACTGCCTATGCTAGCACCAAAAATCCCTCTGCTTGCCAGTGGCAGATGGGAAGCCTTACTCAGTAGCAATGCACAGCCCTTCAAACACTGGGAGAATACAAATAAACAAACCAGCAATTGCTGAAGAGCTGTCAGGGTAGAAGTCTGCCTGTGTTTTTGCTAACAAACCTAAGTGTGATCCACAAGTTGATGGATATGATGGAGTCTGCCATTTTAGACAAAATCAGCGCTTCTTGTGTTTTTCAGCTCTACCAAGCAAGAAAGAGACAAACTGAAGACTTTTAATGCTTTCAGTCAGAATCTAAAAGAAAAGAGATAATTTTGGAGAAATGTTATTTCCAGGGCATTAAGCTCAAAAGCAGATTAAAAACACAAAGATCACCTGAAGTATAAGTTAGGGGACTTGAGATCAGCATCTGTACCCCTACAGTAAGGGATGAACATTCAGTTGGGTAAAGAAAATTATACCAGACACTATTCCTGTGGCTTTCAGCATAAAGCTCCAAAGACAAATAGCAAATTACATCCTGTTTACACGAGAAGGGAAAAAATCTAACCCAGAAGAATCTTGAAAACTTGTTATTACAATTAAGTGATACAGTAAGAAATTCCCAACAAGGTGTCTGGGTTTTTTATCCATCCCTCAAAACACTTTAGCTTCCCTGGGTGCTGAGTCTAATATGGTGTGGGTTTGGGGTTTTTTTTCCTTCCTTCTTAAAGCTGTTTCACCTGGCTTCCAAGTTTCTACTTGATACCACTCAATCATCACTTGTATTCAGCAGTTACCTGCCATAACATTAAGCTAAGGTGATCTGTCCTGAGCCTAACGAGCAACACCTCATATCCTCACAAAAAGAGAGCTCTGGTGCATTTAGCACTGCAGAAAAACACACAGCCCTTGGGATTTGACAGAAGTTCAAAAGGAACTTCTCTTCAAAATCTGAGTTCCCTGGAAACGCAAAGCCTTGAGAATTCCCAGAAATATTCCTACATTTTTAATAATCCTAAAATCAGATTATCCTAAATGGGCTCTCAAACCTAGGGGAAGGACTTGCCTTTCTAACTGAACCTATTTTAATCTCATTTACCCCTCAGTTAGAAGCAATGTTTTTCTGCACAATTACGTTTCAAACACACAAATTTCATCCTAAAGGGCAGTAGGATATTGCTGAACGGTTTCTTCACTGCTTTAATAAAAATAAGTCAGCTTTCTGCCTATACTGCTCTCCAGACTGCTTCATGATAAAGCAGCTACTTAGACCCTGTGATTTTGCCATTAGAACAGGTTTTGTTTTGACATCCAAGAGCTGCTCCAACATCTCGATGAAGTTGGCAGCAGGTCCAGTCATCTTCTCTTAGGTCTGCAAATTTTCCATTTGGCTCCAGTGCAGCTTCTTAAAGCAAAAAAGCAAAAGTTACTCATCAGCAGTCAGAAGAGACAGATCAGAACCCTGAGCTACACCAACACTACAGTGAAATTCAAGCTTAATGCCACTCAGATTAGAATCACCAAGATTAAGATTCAAAATATTTTCTGCATGCCAAGCAACAGACAACTGTAAAGAGAATCAACTCTTTCACCTCTACCCGCTTAGGTCACAGACGACACTTAAACTTGATGTATCAGCTGTATCCTGGCACTCAGGACTGACCCACTGGGGCACTGTTACATTAAAATCAAAACAAAGTCAGCCCAGCAGCAGCCAGGAAACAGCACAAGGCAGAGCAGATGAAAATGGAAGATGGGCACCAGCATTTTGCAGTGCAGTGCTGCATGTCTGCCTCAGCAAGGAATCAGGTTCACCACAGATCCCTGAAAGCAGCACTGCACCAGCCATGTCCTCCTGGACAGGCTCCAGACTTAATATAGCAAAACTGGGACCTCGAGCCAGCACCACACTCACTGCCTGCAACATTGAGGGATTCTTTTACAGTACCTGAGGATCAGACTTCAGTTTTTCTTTTTAATTACTCAGTGAGGTAGCTTGAGGTTACCAAGTCTACTAGCAGGTATCCCAGGAAGCCAAATAATTACTTCAACTCTGCAAATTTTATACAAGCACCCATTAAAAAAAAGAAAAATCACCCAGTCTTCTAGAGCAAGCTATCACTTCTGGTTTTGTATTGTTCCAAGCAGAGCAGACTACAGCCAGCACAGCAGCTAGCACCACCCTGCTGAAGTCCTGCTCTGCTTGGATTTCCTCTTTGATTCTTCACTCATCACCTCAGTCAGACAAAAAAGCCCAGGTGCTAATACTAAAAACTAGAACAGTGTTTTCTAGTTCTAACAGGCCCTTTATGCCAATCTTATTAGTGCCCTCTCATCGGGTCCTACTGTTTTGAAGAGAAATACCAAGATGTACTTAAAGCAACATCACCTTTGCTATTTTTCCCTTTCAGTAAAAAAGTGTTGCTCTGTATGTTTGCTTTACAACTTGCAAGGTGAAAAATAAAGCTCTGAAACAAAGAATTTGCTGTTTCATCGAGAGCATAAAGATTCTGTTTAACATTCAGATGTTCAAACTCCATCAGTTATGCTGAACTCTACTGATGCTGCTGTGCCAGCACCAAAGTGAGCAGCAGAGCTGTGGTCCTGCCATCACAGCACAAACAAATCCTCTTGTGTGCTTCTGCAGTTTGTCACACTGCAAATAAATGCAAAGATTCCCAACAGAACACCTTGATGGGCTTGGCACACACAGACTAAGTCTTGTCCACTAGGTTTTCTACTTTAATTTTAATTATGCTTCCCTGCCTTCAACTTAACGAGTCCACACTTAAAACAACACCACCTAGCAAAAAAAGGCAAATTCACACCAGTCACACACTCTTTACCCCGTGATGCATACAAGACTAAGGCTCTTAAAAATATTTCTATTTATAAAATTATGATATACATTTGCAAAGGTTCCAACACTGATTTTTTTTTCCTAATGGACTTTGTACAGTTACACTTTCTAGCAGGTTTTAGTAGTGCCTTTCAGGCAAACCAGTCCCTGCAACACGTGATGCTGTCAAAAAAAGGTCGTGAGATCTCCATCATAAAGATGACGATGTAAGACTTTAAGCATGTGAATACTTCCAGACAACCATCAAATCAGCTACCTACACCATCCACTAAGCTCATAACTTTGCATAATTATATATGGTGACTGAAACACCCTAGGAAAGGTGAGTTCAATTCACAGGATGAGAAGATGCTACCATCAGCATCATAGAACTATGGCAGAGCTATCTAGTGAATGGTTTGACTTATTCTTTACAGACAGAGAATAAAAGAAGTGAAAATTTGGTCGAAGGGTAGAACATCAGGAAAGGTCTGAAATGCAGTTTTTGTCTATCAACTTCTGCACTTTGCTTTACATCAATCTAACTAACCTTGTTAGCTTAAAAAAAAAAAAAAAAACCAGCACACGCCTCCCCACGTTTGATTTATGGCATCTGGAAGCATCAGCTTCCAAAGCTTGATAGCAGTGTCCAGATTTCCTAAAGCTGTCACTCCTGGCTGTGAGAGCAGGGGCTTGCCAAAAATAGCACACACTAGAAACATGGCGGCTTGCTGCAAATGCTGCTTTCCCCCGACAGTGGAACAAAAAAATCCTTTTTTTGGTGAAGAGTACCTTTTACATTCATGCAAACCTTAACACAGAAGGTCACCAGGTAAGCCCGCTGAGAATCAGGACCACGGTAGAACATCCAGATCAACACTAGGAGGTACTGGAAGATGTATCGAAACCTGTTCTCTGGGGTTTCTGCAGCACCTACATCTGGGGCCTTCCAGGACGCTGGAAAAGTCTCATTACAAGCACTACTTCGCATTTAAATCTTAGCCTAATCCCGGATTCAGCCAAGGTCATGCGGCAAACCAGGTTAAGATCCACGCTCTCCTACACGCATTATAACTTCCTTCACCTATAAAGTTACACCAAAGGAGCCCCCTGGAGCTGCTGCCCAGGTCGGGCCCGTGCGAGCACCCAGCCCTGCCCTCAATCCGCAGCTCCAACTCCCCGCTGAGCTGGAACACCTCGGCCTTCGGGTGGGCTCCTCCCCGGCCCCACCTGCCCAAAACAAAGCCCAAAAGCGGAGAGCGAAGAAGCCTCCGAGCCTGGAAACCCGAGAACAAAGCTCGCCCCGCACACCTCGCCTGGCACAATGCGGGCCCGCGAGCGGGCGCTCCCCCGCCGCCCCCCCTGCCCCGCACCGCTCCCGCCGCAGCTCCGAGGCCGCCGCGGCGCCGGGAGCTCGGCCGAAGGCTCGGACCGCACGGGGGCTGCGCGGGGCGGGCGGGAGAGCGCCCGCCACAAAGCGCCGCGGGACCGGGCGGGATGGCGGGGGAGGGGGCGCCGGCAGCGCCGTCCCGCACGGCCCGCGGCCTACC